>VDFB02291803.1:0-50286 GCA_007258455.2 Sequoia sempervirens
GTTGAAATTCACATGAATCCATCTTTACTCATGTTCTTTGCACGCCAATCCATCAATTATGCAAGTGAATTGAAACAAAACATTCATTGAAGTCTAGGTGTAATTGGCATGTGACGTAAGGCTTTCTTTGGAACTGTAGGACCTTGTACATCTGTGTGATATCTCTTCTCTTTGCATACAAGGCATTCTACCTTGTTCTGATATTCATCTCTATGTAAAATGCAATCATTTTTACATGAATGAATTTTCTTATATCCAATTCCCAACTCAACCAAAAATAGATGTGTCTCTCTGCAAGTTGATGGCAACACATTCTCTTTAGGGAATATTTTAGTTTTTAGTGCCCTGTAAGATTTCCAGAGATTAAATCAATTGAATGTTTTACTTATGATTAACATGTTTGATATATCAATCTATACTAGGACTGTTTATATACAATATATGGTTTTAAAATCCCCTTAAATAAATATAAATGAAGTCAATGAATGTTTACGAATTGTGTACACCAATTGACAATGCAAAGTAAGAAATAGATTTCAACTCACTTCAGTAGGGTAATTAATCCTTTGTCTGACCAACCAAATAGTGACTTGATTTCTAATAATATTAATGTGCATGCTAGTTTTGAGTTTCTACTTGCATCCAATTTGAACATGGGTGTCGTCGCTGCTTGCTTGATGGAGTCTTTTAGGTTGTTATCATCAACATTATGTTGGTGGTAATTACCCCTGCTATCATCATTACTGTTAGCCATATGATCATTATTGGCATCATTGTTTCCATCCCCAAAGAAACCTATAAGCATTTCATTCAATCCTTCTTCATGCATTGCATTTTCCCTATCATGATCATCATCATTAAGGCTAGGTGGCATCTCTTTAGTGTATGCTTATCTCATCAGCTCTTCAAATTTGCTCTTTTCGCCCTAGTATTATTTAAAGGATGGTTTGGATGATCCCATCCAAATCTTAATAACCCAGTTGGATCATGGGTATTAGTATGTGTTTCATCAACATCTTCTACCTATCAACAAACACAAGCATTATTTAATGTTTTCCAACAATTGGATAAATCATAAATTTATCAATTTCAAAGAAATATAATCAAATATGGCTTAAAAAATATAAATATAAATTGTATGAACATATATACATCAATTGAATAATGGAACATAATTTTATAGACTACCATTTTTATGCAATGATTTAAATAAAACACAATTTTGACAACATAGTTTGTAAAACATTAGTCCACACTCATTTATTATTCTTTGGTTTTCTGCCCTTAAGAACATCCTTAGGGAGACCTTGTTCTTCCCTTTTCTTTCACGCAGGAGTGTGTTTTAAGAAGGGGTAATCAATCAATAACTCATCACCAATGGTAAGGTCCTTAATAGCCTCAACCATTATCAATCTATCAACCTCTCTTTCCATATCTCCATCTTTATCATTTATAACCTCAACAAATTGACAATTCAATCTTACATTAGGGTTCTTTCCCTTACTACTATTTATAAATCCTACAATATTTGTGTGTGTGTATGCACATCCATCTATATACATCAGATGACCTCTATTAATTTCTTTTCCACTTTCCAATAGGGGACAATGTGTATACATATTCAAATTTAGACCATATGTTGACATGCCAGGCTTATATTCTGCTAGCCTTCTCCATTCACCATTGTAATATGATAGACCATAATATGGCATTAATCTCCTACTAGTTTGTTCATAATTGTTTCTATGTTTAGATCCCACATGTACATTTTTAACAATAAAGAGGCCTAGATTCGATCCATGAATATTGGAGGGTTTTATCATGTAGTTGTATCCCCAAAATTGAAACACCTTGTACACTATAGGTAGTTGTTGATCACTAAGCCAAGTGCAATATAGTCGATGATCAAACGTCTCTCTGTAAATTGATCTCAAACTCAGGGACAAGTCATCATCTCCATCACATTCATTCTCATAGGGTATGTAGTCCACCTCCCCCTATCTTTAAGCAAATTATGCATCTTTAAACTAGTTCTTGTTCTATGACTTATTTTCATCAATTCCCCATCTTCCAAGCTGGTATATTGGCTCATATTTTCGTTAGATGTATCATTTGATAAATGATCATTTCCCTCTAGGCTAGAAGTTGGTGATCCGAGAAACTTTAAATCAATAACTTTATCCTGCAAGTATCCATTGAGAAAAAAAATAGTTATTTAAATAATATAAAACAATGTTTAAATAAAGTATACATGTTATTTATATCAAATTGAAAAATTCCTTACCACAATTCCTATTGGATTTGAATCGATTGTAGGAGGAATACTACTGACTAGAAGCTCATCATATATGTAATATCTTTGTACAATTGTTTAGTTGAATTGTTTCTTTCCATGACATAGAAAACATCCACAAACAACAATTTTCTCAAAGTATTCATCCCATGTACTATAGTCCTGAACAACCTCTTATTCAGTTCAATCATCTATTGTTTCTAGAAGATCCATTGTCATATCCCCTTCCACCCACTATTGTCTACGTGATTTAATAGTTTTAGGTCCACGTCCATGTACATATCTTCTTCTTTTGGTAGTTGAACGCTCAGGTTCTGCATTTTCTCCAATCTCTATCTAAAATAATCAACAAGCATTAATGTATGTCAAGATTGGAT
Organism: Sequoia sempervirens; assembly: GCA_007258455.2. NCBI lineage: Eukaryota > Viridiplantae > Streptophyta > Pinopsida > Cupressales > Cupressaceae > Sequoia > Sequoia sempervirens. Next base: position 2,671 of record VDFB02291803.1, read on the forward strand.
AATACATTATAAATTTCATTAATACTGTGAAAAAATATGGATGTATCACAAAATTCCATCAGATCATTTTTTCCTAAGTTAAGTAAAAATGTGAATACCTAATGTCCCGCTTCATCCATTCTGTCCTCATTTGATATGATATGATTTGTTTCCATAGCCTTGTCTCACCCCTATAATACACAACATAGTAAATAATGTTTACTACACCAATTATATCATTTCAACGAATATGCTATCCAACACAAAACCTCACTTTAGTCATATATTTTCTCAAAGTATTCATCCCATGTACTATAGTCCTGACCAACCTCTTGTTCAGTGCAATCATTTGTTGTTTCTGCATGATCTGTCATATCCTTGAACACCCACTTTTTTCTATGATTTAACAGTTTTAGGTCCACGTCCATGTCCTCTTTTGCTAGTTGAATGCTCAGGCTCTCCATTTGCTCCAATATCCATCTAAAATAATCAACAACATACATTAATTTATGCCAAGATTGGATAATACATTATAAATTTCAATAATATTGTGAAAAAATATGGGCGTATCACAAAATTCCATCAAATCATTTTTTCCCAAGTTAATTCAAAATTTGAGTACCTAATGTCCCGCTTTAGTTATTGTGTCCTCATTTGACATGGCACGATCTGTTGCCATGGCCTCGTCTCACCCCTATAATGCACAACATAGTAAATAATGTTTAGTACACCAATTATATCATTTCAGCTAATATGTTATACAACACAAAAGCTCACTTTAGACATATATTTGACATATATTTCACACCTTAGATGACTTGAGTTCACAAATCTAACCTCTATTAGTTTTACACCCACAAAATTGACATGGGATAAGGAATAGATAAAATAGGGAATCATGATTGCTCCCTTGGTACATATGAAGATGAAGTAAATTTAGGATCAATTTATTTATCAACTTCCAAGAAAAATACATCATTTTGCACTGCTAGGTGCTAAATTAGGCACACTTTGCACCACCTTTTGTATCCCAAATAGATTACTTTTTTTTGGCTAGAAGGAAGTGCTAAATTAGGCACACTCTGTGCCTCCTTTTGCATCCCGAACAGATTAATTTTTTTTGGCTGGAAGGCAGCGCTAAATTAGGTGCACTTTGCTACACCAACTATTGTGCTGACTGCTGAATCAAGAAAAAAAATTTAAAACTTCTCACATCAAGAAGGAAGAGATGATGGGAGAAAAAAGGGAAAAATGGCATGAATGAGGGATACAAGCAAGTAGATCAGAAATTTGATTTAGTTTGTGACACCATAGGTAAGGTTACAATTTGTTTCTTTCATTCCCACAAATATTTTTGTTTGGATTAAATGGAGAGACTGTGAAGAAAGGCTTGTGAATATTGTTTTGTTTACACACGAATCGTTCAAGTCTCATGTGGCTGCATCTGAGAGTAGTGAAATCATTTTTGAAACCTCAATGCCTTGGTTTTCTTATCATTCCCATCCCAAGCTTTCAGTTTCTGGTTCAATTTCTCAGACCGACCTTCCATAAAAAAGTAGTCAAGTGCTTTCAAGACAAGTCATTAAACTACATTTGCCCCACTACAACTAGGTCCTATGGGAACAAAGGTTGGTGGAGACAATACAAGGAGATAGGGATTTTGAAATGACCGTTGAATAATAGATCATTTCCTCAAATTTGTGAGACCTTCGAGCTTAAATTAGCTATTACTAATTTTCACTTATTCTTTTACAGAACAATGAGCTCGTGGTTTCAAATTAATTGAACACACACATTCATTTTATTTCTAATCCATAGATGTGACTTGATCATGGGACCTATTTGTGTTAACTCTCAATAAAACCACACTCTGCACCCTTTTTATCCCCCAAAGATTACCATTTTATATAGGTGTGCAAGCATTGATTTTTTTACAATACATTTGTTTCATTTTTCATATATTTATTGTTGCAAGGTGTGACCCTTGGTCTCCTCTTCCTATGGTAGGTGTAGTCCAGCACAACGCTTGGGCTTTGTGACATGGTTTAACCACCTCCTATGGATCTTGATCTTCTATAAATCCAGTAGTTGTATCAAACATTAATAGGTCGATCTTTTGGTGCAACAACAACTATTTTTGCAACAATTGGTATCAGAGCCAAGGTCATAGATTTGAACCCCATGCTTACAGGTGGGGGGGATTGTTGCAAGGTGTGACCCTTGGTCTCCTCTTCACAATAGATTCCATCTCATGCTTTAGGACAACATTATCTTTGGAAAACTTTTCACAATCTTCTATCTTTTCCTTCAAGGCTTGACTCAGGTGTTCACCTTCCATTCTCTTACTTTCTTTTTGTTTAAGCTGATCATAGAATTCCTTTATCTTTTCCCTTGACTCGTTGATTTTATCTTTCAATGATTGAATAAATTTCTCAGCATTCATGAGGCTTTCCTGCAATTCCTAGACTTCAGATTTTGACTGATCAAGATTATCTAGGGCCACCAAAATTTGTTGTTGAAGACTGCTTGAATTCATTGAATTACTTTCCTGAATCTTCCCCAAGATTTTAAAATTATTCCAAGGAACTAGGCTCTGATACTAATTGTTGGAATCAAGGAACACTGACAGGGGGGTGAATCAGTGTTCTGTAAAATTTAACTTTATTAACCTTATCTTTAAAAAACTTATAGCATTGAATCAAAAGAAAGATGCAAGAACACAAAGCAATCAACCACAACACCATAACACAAGGATTTTTACGTGGAAACCCTATTAGGGGAAAAACCACGATGGAGGTCAATCCACAATATGAGTATACTCAAATATAAGTGTTTACAAAAGGTAATGCACATGCATTTAGGAACACTTCCTAGAGCTCACTACTCACATACAAAAGAAGACTCACTGTCTTACAAAAGAATTTAGATTACATCTAGAAGATTTGGATTGAGAGAATAGCATTTAATAATTCTTGATTTCAGTTCCAATTAAGCACATCAATCACATTATTGACCTTTTGTTTGATTTAGCTCTTATGTTGTCTACTTTAATTCGAATCACAAATCCTTTTTTGCACAAGTGAAACTATGCACAATCACTCTACAATGCTTCTAAATTTTGCATCACATCACAACACACATCAACACATCTCAAAATGATATGATCAATCACTTATATATATCCACAATTAGGAATTACATCAACCATATGTTAGCTTCAAAAAAATACAAAATATTTACAAACTATCAGCTCAATCCACAAATAATTTTCAATGTGCACCAACTAAAGTGGGTCACAACATAGTGAGAACTCAAAACAATATCCTCAAACACAAAAACACTTCAAAAAATTTCACCTCGAACATCTGCAAAACACTACATTCACTTAGTTGGCCTTCTTGCACTGTTAGATACAAAATCAATCAACCAAATCTTCTAAATTTCACACCAATCAATACGAGGCTCTATGATTCAAGGATAACTTAGATCATACATCAAAAAACCTTCCCTAAGATCCACAACTCAAAATGATAACAAAAAATTGCATATGAATCAAAAAACACAACTTTGTCGAATGCTCTATTCTAGCTTTAACAGTTAACAAAAAAATTCAATCTGACTTCTGGTATGAACAAATACTTACTAGGGTTTCCATCAATGAAAAAACTAGATGACTTGTGTAGTGTCTCTTGCCAACAATCTCTCCCTTTGGCATTGATGGCAACACTTAGTGAAAAATGACTAAGTGTCGAATTAGTACCAACATGAATACACTGCCAACCTTCAAAACTTCAAAAAAAAAAGAACTCCCCCTGAGATGATTAAGGAATTTTTCACTGTCCCACACTCCCCCTTTGACATCAATGACAAAGATGGGAATCCACATACCAGAAATCAAACAAAATTGCTATGAAAAAACTACATATGTACAAACATGCTTCTACAACTTACATAAACTTGAATATGTCTATAAAATTACTCTTCAACAAGCTCAAACTAGTGTTCCAACCCTTTTTGAGACTCTCCAAAATAGTCATGTGACCACAAAATAGATAGGATTGCATCTCTGCTGACTCAAGGTTTGATGGATCACTGAAAACCATAGCATCATGTGCTTCCTTCAATGCACTAAGCATTGTCTCCATCTTAGGACCAATTAGTCCTCTAAGCTCGCATACTTTTTTAACAATTCTGCCTTCTTCATGCTTCAAAATTTTGGTTTTTTCAAGCAGGGATATGACTTGATAATCTTACTTATTCAAAGAAATGGTTAGAGGATCAAATGCTTGAGAAATACCTGCTAATTATTCTCATATTCCTTCAGTGAACTTTGACAATGATAAGCATGACTTATAAATGTTTCCACTTTCAGTTATTGCACTTTGAATATTCTTTACACAGGTAGCTAACAAAGATTTATCATTAGCAATCATCCCCTTCAATCTATTGAACCTTTTAGCATCAAATTTGATAGGGAGGTTGGATGAAACAATCACAGTTTCATGCTCTAAGCCTTGTTGGAAGACTTCTAAGGTGTCTCTCTCCACCACTTCAACCTATAGGACCTTTCTTTACTTAGGATCCCCTGGTTTTGCCTTGCCAACCCCAACTACCAATAAAGAACCTCCTACCAAGTCAAGACTTGGTGCAATCTTGAAACCCTTGCTTTAGCCCTTAATCCACCCTAAAGGCTACAAATCCTCCAAATCTTGAATTTAGCTTTGCAGGGGTGTGGAGATGCTTCTAACATCATCAAACCATCCTATTAAGTGTATTAGGGGTCCACCTAGCTCCATCTGCAGGTCGCTTTCACCAAACCCTCTTTTAGACCTAAAAGGCTACTAGCCCTAGGAGCCCCAATTAGGCCTACTTCTCCGAGAAAATAGGTTAGTTCTCTAAATCTTTCCAAAGAACACCCAATATTTTCTTGGGATTCCTGGTTCAAATGAACACCTCTCAAATATTTTTGGGGTCTTGGGTCTCAACTGTTCGTACAAAGGCTAAACCACAATTTGGCAAAATTTGGCCTTTCAAACCCTTCCCTAAATTCACTGCAAACTGCTAAGTATTCCACACACCAGATGGATTGATGGAGCTTCCTCCTCCATGCTATGTATTGGAAAGGCACTTACCTACCCTCTCCACATTGTGATTTGTTAGGAAATAGACACCCCTGCAAATCAAGTGCTCTGCACTTCTTTTCTTCCCTAGTCGGACTCTTCCTGGCCCGCCTAGGGCAAGATTTCCACAGTAGCTCTTATGTTTTCAAAGACCCTAAACCCTACCATATGTACATACATGGAGTCTAGTCACTGTTCCCAAGGGGCCATACAATTTGTATGGTGGGAAAGTGAACTAACACTCCATTTTCTCAAAACTGCCTGGTTCAGACCAGCAACAATATAAAAACAAACTAATTACAAAACAATGCTTGAAACTAAGTAAAGAACCTAGCTAATGCCACACAAAACTCAAAGAACAACTATACTAAATCCTACACAAGTTACAAAGCCATGATCAATCCATTATAACCTCACTTCAATGCAAAAATCAGAAAACTCACTCTCAAACACAATTGCCCTCCTTGAATTGACAAAACTTCCAAACATCACAAATACTTCCAACCCTACTCCAATGCTGAGGCATTCCATAAATAGGGTCCTTAAAATAGTTATCCTCTTCCTTGGGCTCTTCTTGGTCACTTGTAGCTTCAATTGAGCAATAATTGCAAATATTTTGCAAGAATTCCTAAAAGTCCAAAACCTTATTTTGAGCTAGAACCTAATGATACTTATTCAATGGTCAACATGACCTTCATCTAATAAAAACCCAACCAAAAATGCCAATAAGGCTTACATCCAAATGAACCAAATTTGATTGCTTGCTTAGTTGTCCTAGACAAGACTATCCTAAGCAGACCTTCTAAACAACCTATGGTGATCTATGGGTGCTCCTGCACCATTCTTCCCCTCAGCCCAAACACTAAGGATTGTGGGGAGAGATCAGAGATAAATCAATACCCTACTTCTTGAACTGAGCTTCATCCACCCATGTAGCCTATGATTCTAGTTTGTCCTTCCATTTGATGAGATGCTCCATGTATTCCTTATGTTGGGTAGACTTCTTCCCCCTTTATTCTAAGATCCTCTCTGCTTCTAGCTTGTCTTTAGGAGGTAAGGCTATGTTACTCACATCCTTCAAGACATCCACACTTTTCTGATCCAAGTCAGTGACTAGTCCTTTATACCTGATCAAATCAACCACATTAAACACTAGAGAAATGCCTAAGTCTGCAGGTAGCTCCACCTTGTAGGCATTCTTCCCATATTTTGCTAACACCTGACATGGTCCCACTCTCTTCATCTGCAACTTGGTTGATGTTCCTTTCTGCAACCTAGATTTGTTGAGATGGACCATGACATAGTCACCTACTACAAATTGGAGATCCTTCCTAGACATATCCACCTTAGCTTTCAGCTTGTGAGTAGCCTCTGTGATTGTCTTTTTTGCCTACTCCTAAATCTCCTTCATGGTCTGAGAGAAATCCTCAGCATGGCCACTCCTATGCTCCATAGTTCCTAAATCTCTAAGTTCAAACACACCTCTTGGGTGCAGTCCATACACTATTTCAAAAGGACTTATGCCTGTGGTCCGATTCACACTGTCATTGTAGGCATATTCAGCCTGTGATATGACCAAGTCCCATGTTTGTCCATAATCCTTGGTGAGGCACCTTAGAAGGTTTCCTAACACTCTATTTATTACCTTAGTTTGTCCATCTGTCTGAGGATGGTAGGCTGATCCAAAAGACAAGTTAGTTCCTAATATGCTCCATAGAGTCTTCCAAAAATGACTCATGAACTTCACATCCCTGTCCAAGACAATGCTCAATGGCAATCCATGGATCCTCACAATCTCTTTCAAGAAAAGATGAGCAATATAGCTAGCATCGTGGGTGGTCTTGCAAGGAATAAAATGACTCATTTTGCTAAACCTATCTACCACCACATAAACACTATCAAATCCTATCTTAGTTTTAGGGAGTCCTACCACAAAGTCCATGCTAATACATTCCCATGGTCTATTGGGAATGGGTAGAGATTGATACAAACCTGCATTACTAGCTCCCCCCTTGGCTTTCATACAAACTACACACTGCTCCACATACCTTCTGACATCCCTTGGAAACTTGGGCCAATAATAGAACCTCTGCACTAATTCCATTATTTTGTTGATACCAAAATGACCACTAAGACTACCATTGTGCTTCTCTTGGATAAGATTCTCTCTCATTGAACCTTTTGGAACACATAACTGATTCCCCTTGAACAAAAGTCCACTCTGCAATGTATACTCTAAGAATTGACTATGAAAGTGATTCTCAAAATTAGAACATACCCTATATGCCTTTGAGAAGTCTTCATCTTCACCATAGAGATCTTTGAAAATCTCTATCCCAATGCTCTTTATTTGTATCTCTTGCACTGTCAGCAACCTCCTACTTAATGCATCTTCCACCTTGTTCAATTGTCCCTTCTTGTGCTTGATGGTAAAAATGAGAGCTTGGAGGTATTCCATCCACTTCAAATGCCTATTACTCAACTTTTCCTATGTGTTGATGTAGCTAAGTGCCTAGTTATCAGTAAACACTACAAACTCTTTAGGTAGGAGATAATGCCTCCACTTCCTAAGTGACTGCACTAGAGCATATAGTTCCAAGTCATAAGTAGAATACTTCTGTTTAGCTTCATTGAGCTTTTCACTAAAGAAAGCTATAGGCTTGCCTTCTTGGCTTAGTACTCCTCCTACTGCAATTCCATTGGCATCACATTCCACAATGAATAACTTATCAAAACTAGGTAACAAAAGGATGGGTTGAGTTGCTACTTCTTGTTTCAATTTCTCAAAACCCTTCTCAGCTTCAAGAGTCCATTTGAACTTAGTTTTTAGGCCACCTTTGATTGTATCAAGTACTGGTGCACATATGCCACTAAAGTTCCTTATAAACTTCCTATAAAATTGAGCTAACCCGTGAAAACTCCTTACCTCTATCCCTGTGGTTGGTGTAGGCCAATTTAGGATAGCTTCCACTTTGCTTGGGTCCATCTTCAATGATCCTTGGGATACTACAAACCCTAAATACACAAGCTCTTGTTTGAAGAACTCACACTTTTCTAGGTTGATGGCTAACCTCTCCTCCTGCAATCTTTTAAGAACCAACTCCACATGCTTTAGATGTTCTTCTGCTATCTTGCTAAAAATGAGTATATCATCTAGATATACCACCACAAATATACCTATGAAATCCTTAAGCACTTCATTCATGAGCCTCATGAATGTGCTAGGGGCATTTGAGAGGCCAAATGGCATAACTCTCCACTCATATAGCCCATTAGTTGTCTTGAAGGCTATCTTCCACTCATCCCTATCTTTGATTCTGATCTAATAGTATCCACTCTTGAGATCCAACTTGGTAAAATACTGAGCTCCTCCAAGAAAATCCATCAAATCCTCAATCCTAGGAATAGGGAACCTATATCTGATTGTAATCCTATTTATAGCCTTAGAATCAGTGCATAACCTCCACTTACCACCTTTCTTGGTTTCTAGGACCACTGGTACTGCACATAGACTGATGCTCTTCCTAATTAGTCCTTGGTCTAACAACTCCTGCACTTGTCTAGCTACTTCTAGGTTCTGATTTGGTGTAAGCTTGTAAGCTGCTTTGTTTGGTAATGAAGCCCCTGGTATGAAGTCAATCTGATGGTTGATGGCTCTCTTTGGAGGTAAGGTTGTCACTGACTATGTCCTTGAACTTCTCAAGTAACTTCTGGACTACTCCTGGTATGACTATTTTCTTAGTCTTATCTTCCTCCTTGGGTTGCACCATGAACACATATCCTTCCCCTCCTTGTTGTAGAGTGTTGATAAACTCCTTGCCATTACTTAACAAGACACTAGGGGTCTTTGACTGTCCTTCTTCCTCATTTGATAGTGACTGCAGTTTGAATGTCTTTCCATCCTTCTTGAATGAGATATTGTTCTCCTTTCCATCATAGATGGCTCCTCTGTCATACTGCCATGGTCTGTCCAATAGCAGATGGCATGCATCCATGGGAAACACATCACAAATCAACTTGTCCTTGTAGCCTCCAATGGAGAACTCCACCATTTTTTGCTCATTTATAAGAACACTATGCCCTTTGTTCAACCATGCCACCTTGTAAGGGTTAGTGTGAGGTACTTTCTCCAACTTCAACTTCCTCACTGTCTCCTCTGAGATAATGTTATCAGTAGATCCTGAATCCACTATAACTTTGCACACCTTCCCAAGTATTTTGCATCTTACCCTGAATAAGGCTCTCCTTTGCTTTGGCTCTTCTTTGACTGGTTGTCTGATTAGAACCCTGCTAAACATCAAGTTCTCCCCCATTTCTGACTCAATGCGACTAACCTCTGGTGACTTGACACTCATAGTGTCTTCTTGAGCATATGCTACTCTCTTCTCTATATTTGAAGAAGATACTTTCTCTAGGCACCTATAAGTTGGATGACCTACTTGACCACAGTTGTAACACTTCATACTAGCAAAGTATGAGTTACTTCTGCCTGGTCCTCTTCCTCTATTTGAACCTCCTTGAGGTCCTCTACCTCTTCCATAGCCTCCTCTAGAAGTTGTTTCACTTCTGTGCTCTGTGAGTTTAGACTCTCCTTGACTTCTTTGTTCAGTCCCTCTACCTTGGTATCCACCTCTATGTCCTCTTTGATCTCTGCCTTTACCTCTGTTCTTAGAAGCCTGGTCTTGTTTCCTCTTACTCCTCTCTTCAATATTTATAGCCAATTGATAGCATTGGTACACTGTTTTTGGACTTAGAAGAGTCATCTCCTCTTCAATGTTCTTCAAACCCGTTAAGGTACCTAGCCACCTTAAGACTTTCATCCTCTGAAACATTAGACCTCATGCAAAAATTTTGAAACTCCTCTATATAGGAATTTACATCTTGGTCTCTTTGTCTCAAGCTCTTTCTTTTCTTGTGCAACTGAATTTCATAATCATCTGGCATGTATGCTTCTCTCACTTTGGCAACCATTCCCTTCCAAGTAGAAATAGGCTTCTTGCCTTCCTTTTCCCTCTCTGTATGAAAGAACTTCCACCATGTCAAGGTAGTACCTCTTAATCGTGACTTTTCCACCTTCACCTTTTGTGCTTCAGTGACTCCATCACACTCAAAATGGTTTTCCATTCCCTCTATCCAATCCATGACTAAATCAGCTTCCATTTTCTCACTAAACAGTGGTATGTGTAGATAGGACTTAAAATTCAATAGGGTTTAAATGCATTGAAGAAAATAAACAAATTAAATCCTATCAAGCACCATGAAGTACAAACTAGAATGAAAATGCAAATAAATAAAGGAAATGCAAATTGATTTTCAAACTAGTGTTGATTGATCTCCATGGCTCTTCTCCACCTGCATAAGGATGCAAGATTTTGAAGGTTGTTTGTTGAAGAATGTTAGTTGCTCAATTTTGTAGTATAACGATGTGATGAAGATGGTAGATGGCGATTGAAGACTGCTTTTGATAGAGTGAAGATGCTAAAAGAAGATTCGATAGAAGATAGAAGAATTATTTTGACAGCATAAGGATGTTTGAAGATTCCCTCCAAATGGCTTGTGAAAGGTTAGATTTATAGATTTTTTGAAGGAAAAAGCTTAGTTGGCAAAGATCAATGGTTGAGATTCAGTATGGTAAGATGAACGGTAAGAGATTTTTTTGAGAGTTGAGAGAGAGATAGAAGGTTTCCTCTTTTTCAAATTTTCTCATTTAGAACTAAAGGAAGGTTTTTGTTTTGAAGGATGAGTTGAAATGAAATTCATAATTAAATAAATAAACTTACTTAATTATATGGGAAGATGAATTTAGAAACTCACCTAATTAAATAAGTAATATTTAATTATATGAGAGATAGATTTAGAAGGCATTAAATTAAATATTTAAAATATTTAATTTAACTATGAGATGAAGAGGAGGAATATTCTATTTTGAATATAAATATTCAAACTTAGAATAATATGATAATTAATATAAATAAATTATAGAATTTATTTAAATTAATTAAGAGGAATATGGAAAATGGCAATAATTAAATAAAGTTATTTATTTAATTAAGGTACAAGAATTAGAAAATGAACAATATAAATAAATAATTAAATTTATTTATATGTAGATTGAATTAGAGATTTAACTAAATAACTTATATTTAATTAATTACTAGACTTATTATAATGTGACCATTTTTACGTGCATACATTTTGCCCCTCTTTGAGATGATGTTTGAGATGATGAGATTTGTGTCGAGTAACATCATTTCAAAGAAGTTAAGGTATGGATAATGGATAATGATATAAAGATAGGATGATGAAATGATGATGCCCCCTCGAAAGGATAGGTGGGTTGAACAAACATGGATAGGCTCTTGAAATGAAATGATAAGGATAGACAAGATGAATGATGCAAGATAGGAAGTGGATGAAGGAGAGGAATGATACGTTATGCTGCAATGAAGGTGAGCAACCATGATGTTTGATATAGCACTAGATGTTATGCACCAAGATATAAGGACCAAGGTGACGATGTGTCTCGTGCCCTAGCATAATACAACCTTGTCTAGACATATGAGGAAGTAGACTTAGAGCATTAAAGTCCTAATGCACAAAAGGTATGATATGACCTTAGATGCAAAGGATAGTGCAAAAAGCTACTACAACATACACAAGATATGAATATTAGCTAGATTGATATGGATTTGATACAAATGCAAGATAAAATGATAACACACACAAGCAAGAAAGCAAGCATGCACAAATGATACAAAAACAAACAAGGTAGTGCCCCTGTCAAGCTATAAACTGTTGATTGAAGGATTGATTGATAATGATGATAGTGTTGTCATTGTTGGGAGCGACATGTCCCTAGAGCAACACAAGGATGGTGATAATTGATTGATTGATTGGTGGAATTGGTTTACGACAAGATTAGGATCAAGACCAAAGGATGTGATTGGATAATTTGACAAGATTGATCGATTTGATTGGTATGGATTAAGGATTGACTTGCATTTGGATTATTGCTTAGAATGATTCGATTGAGTTGATTGGATGCAATGGTTTTGATGAAGATGATTGATTTGGTTGAATGGTTGAATGATTTGATTGAGGTGATGGATTAAGTAGATGAAATTGGAAGAATTAATTGGATGGATGGATTTTATTGCTTGGATTTTTATTGGATATTTGATTTTTTTTGTCTATTTTGAAATGTTTTGAATTTTTTTTGGATTTTTTGAAATGTTTGATTTTTTTGGATTTTTGAAATGTTTTGATGTTTTTTTGGACTTTTGAAATGTTTTGATTTTTGGATTTTGAAATGTTTTGATTTTTTTTGATTTTGAAATGTTTTGATGTTTTGGACTTGATTTTTGGACTTTTGAAATTTTTGGACTTTGAAATGTTTTGATTTTTGGACTTGAAATGTTTGATTTTTGGAGAAATGTTTTGATTTTGGACTTTGAAATGTTTTATTTTGGATTTTGAAATGTTTGATTTTGGACTTTTGAAATGTTTTGATATTTTGGATTTTGAAATGTTTGATTTTGGACTTTTGAAATGTTTTGATTTTTGGATTTTTGAAATGTTTGATTTTTTTTTTTGGATGTTTTGATATTTTTTTTTGATTTTTTGGATTTTGGAAATGTTTTGATTTTTTTTGGATTTTGTTTTGATTTTTTTTTTTTTTGGATTTTTGAAATGTTTGAGGTGTCAAAGGATGAAAATTGGAGTAGCCTTTGTGCTAGATACCAATGACAAAGGGAAAACCAAGTCTAGGTGCAAGGAGATAGATGGGATTGATGGATGAAAGGGTGGGTGATGGGATAAAGGCACATGATATATGGATGGATGGAAAGGATATATGCATCATAAGAGAGCAAGGATTGTGATTTCCAAAGACTATGTCGCATAGGAATAACATGCCCCATTCTAGGTACAAGACTTAGGATATTTCATGACAAAGCTTATGACAATAGGATAATGATAGGCTTGTTTGGAAGGATGAGGTATATCAAAAGATACCCAAGACATGTTTCAACATTTTTCCCCTACATCTTCATCAAGATAAAAAGAAGAAGGGTGGATGAATGGACTCAATCTGATAGGTATGTATGATGGCTAAAGATGGTAGGTAGGATGGAAATGATAAGACATGAAAAGGATAGGTTGGATAGATAAGACATTGTGCTCCCAAGTGTAAGTGGCATAGAAGATCAACCTACACATGATGCCTATTTGCTAGGTTTTCATCACAGTACTTATCCAGGGTGCCTGTTTACTAGGTTTTCACTGTTGGAAGAAGGGATTTCTCTTTACTTTTTTCTTTTTCTTTTTCTTTTTTTGTTTTTTTATGAATTTTTGACTCTTTTTTCTTTTTTGAATATTTGACTTTTTTGGATGAGAGAAGGGGAATATGGATAGGAGGGACTCAAGTGTCTAGTTCCATGAAAGGTGATAGTCCCACTAGATGGATTTTGTTGCATGGACCATGTCAAATGTCATTATGCTCATAGATGTTGGTAAGGGATTAGGTAGATGGAAAATTATGAAAGGCTTATGCAAGAATGAATTGGGAATAGTGGATGATGATGTGGATTGAATAGGCCTTGTGCAAAAGGATGGATGAAAGGTTTATGCAAAAGCATGGACCATAGGAAGGTGATTGGGAAGATATGTAGGATAGTAGTTGAAGGATGGGGAGCTGGAGGTATGTGGGATTGTTGTGAAATGGAAGGGAACCATGACCAATGGTTGCACACACTGTGATAAATGTTGAAGCTTTTGATGTGGATGGGGTGTAGGAAGAAATGGAGATGTTTGCTGAGAAGGTGGTGGATGAAGTGTTTTTGGTACCCACATAGACTTAGTATTTTTATGATTTTTATTTTGCTTATGGGTTTTAGGAATTTGAGATTTTTGAATAGAATGTGCATTTTGGATACATGGATAAGAGGATTGGATGGTAGGGATATTAGGTGTTGAAAGTAATGGTGGTAAAGTTGATGGTGGGAAATTAGGAGTTGGAAGTAATGGTGGAAAATTTGATGGAGGGATATTAGGGGTTGGAAGTAATGGTGGAAAAGTGGATGGTGGAAGGTGTATGGTCACATGATTTTGACATTTGTAAGATGATGGAGGAGGGATGGCAACATATGTTTTAGGGATACGATAGGCTTCATGATGGAAAGTGGACTTAGGATGCATGGAGGATATACCAACATCTTTAGGTTGTTGTCCTTGGGGTGTATGTCCAAGGCCATAAGAGCGTGGAGGGACTTTGACATGGATGGGCTCCAAAATACCTTTTTCATGAAGGTCTAGACCTTTACCTTGGTGGTTCATGTTTTGGAGTGTGGAATGGACAATGGGACTAGGTGTAGGTGGAACACTAGACATGAGTTTATTATTGGATGGAGAAAATGATGCAAGGGAAGATAATGGTTTTTGTTGTTCTAAGGAGGAACATTCATGAATGAGGGTGGAGAGACCAATAGGATAGGATGGAGGACTTGCAATGGGGTTCATAGTGGGTGATGGAGGATCATTAGGATCTTGATGAGCATTGTGTTCACTTAGATCCAAGGTATTTGTTTGATCTTCTATGTGTGTTGGGGAGACATATGTCTCATCATGGGAAGTGGATGTTTGTGTATCATGGATGGGTGAGGTGGCAAGCTCTTGACCATGGAATGCATAAAGTTGGCTAAGGGGATCATCATGGTCTTCTTGATCATAAAAGGGGTCTTGATCAAAGATGAAAGATTGATCATGAATAGCATTAGGTATGTTATGAATAGAATCATTGGGAGGGTGTTGATCTTTATGTGGATGAGGGGGTAATGTTTTCTCATGTTTAGGATTGTGCTCTTGAAATACCTCATGAATTATTGGAATGGAGGTGGAAGGGGATTTCTCATGGAAAGACTTGTCATTTTCTTGATGGTCAACAACATAGGAGCATGATAGAGGGTGACTTGGACTTAAGAGGGGAGACTCTTGAATTGGATCAAGTGGTTTTGGATGACATGGTTGGCTTGAAGGAGTTGTCATGATGTTTGATGACTCTTTTGTATGGTCAAGAATATGAGTTGGATGACATGGCGATGTTTGATTCCTTGCTAGTAGCCCTTGGGTCACATCCTTTGTAGGTGTATGGGTGGAAGGTGTGGGCTTAGGGGTTTGGTTTTGATTGGATGATGGTAAGGGTGCATGAACTAGATTGGTGTTCCTCGTGTCGAAAGTGGCATTAATACTTGAGGAATTTTGGCCTTGTTGCAATGTAGAACTTATATTCACATGTGTTTTTTGTGATGTGGCATTTACATATGAAGAACTGGATGGATTAGATTGGTATGAGGTGGAAGAAGATGGCCCTCGGAGTCTGATTTTATGTTTTGGTTTTGTTTCATGATTTGAACTAGAGAAAGAGACTCCTTGAATTATGACTTCAAGCTTAGGTTTTGTCTCATGATTTGGCCTTGAGGGATAGCCCCCTTGGATTATGAATTTTGGCTTATGATTAGGATTGGGCTTGTTTATGATTATGACCATTTTGACAAGTGGTGATGGTGATGATGTGGAATGATTAGATTGGATGACATGGATTGATTAGGATGAAATGGATATGATGTGAATGTGTTGGAAGAACGTGTAAAGTGACTTGTCTTTATGTGTTTGGTGTTTAGCTTGATTTGGAAATGTTTAAATGAATGACCACACATGCACACACATGAATCACACACGCAAGACACATAAGCAAGTTTGAATTTGAAATTTACAGAATGTGATTATTAAGCACACACTTGAAGAAGACACATCAACAAGTCCTAGAACTAGTCAAGTGGGTATGGCCAATTTGGTCTCAAGCTAATCTACACAAGGTTGACTAAGGAATGATTTGAAAGAAAAATCTTGCCACACAGCCACGAGAAATGGGTAACCCACCTTTCACCTTCACTTCCCAAAGGTATGAAGTTCTTTGGGGCTTAGCCAAGAGTGACAAAATTTTTAACTCTCAAACAAGCGTGTCTTTTGATTCACATTTTGATTGAGGTCATCCCCAGGGGTGATGAAATCCCCTAGCAGGCCTCCTAGAAAGGGTTTGACAAAAGCAAACCAAGTGAGGTGTTTGTGATCACACACACACTTGATTCACACTCATAATTATTAATTGACCCTTAGAAAATTGAAATGTGTGTAAAAAAGCAATGAAGCACTCGTTCCTTTTAGATACCAAATCAAATGTGTAGCAAGATAGTGGTTAATTTTAGACCCGATTTTTAATATGTGATTGAAAACAAGATTCATTTTAAACCAATTGCAATGATGTGATCAAACAAGATTTGATTTTATGTCCCAAATTGAAATGTATGACAAACAAGATTAATGAGATGAAGGATGAGACAAGTACACCTGGTTATTTTTTCTTTCCAATTTTTTTTTGTGATTGATCCCAATGCTTTTCTAGCTCCGTATGATTCACCAACAAGTTTCCAAGACAAAAAGAAACAAATTAGAAATCTGCTAGAATAAAAGTCTTAAGTGTTGAAGAATATATGAAAATTGTATAACTTTAACTCTATAAAAGTTGATAAAAAAAAATGGCACCATTGGATAGTGTATGAAATTCTACCCCAAATAAAAAAAAATTGCTGAAAAAGACTAAAAAATGACCAAGATACGGCCATTTTAAGATTGACTAAAAAAATGCTGAAACAGTGATATATGCGCTAAAACAGAGACCCTATGCGCCAGAAAAAGTGTCATATGTGCTAAAAAGAATTCCTAGATGTGCCAAAAAAAGTCCCAGATGCGCTAAAAGAAGTCCTAAATGTGCTAAAAAAAAAAAATTTACACATTTTTTTTAATGAAATGGACTAAATATATGCACCACTTTGTTTCGTAAATGTGCTGAAATAGTCCCTGGATGCGCCAAAACAGCTCTTAAATGCATCAAAAGACCTGTAAAAGCACTGTTAAAATCCCTGGATGTGCTACAGAAATCCTTGGATGCGCTAAAATGGAAAATTTTGCCAAAAATCTGAATTCCAGAATGTGAAATCCTGTCAAAAAACCTACAGATAAATGTTAAAAATGGGGCAAAGCCCCACAGTGGGCGCCAAAATGTAGATAAGACTTAAAAATCAATAGGTTTTAAATGCATTGAATACAATAAACAAATTAAATCCTATCAAGCACCATGAAGTACAAACTAGAATGAAAATGCAAATAAATAAAGGAAATGCAAACTGATTTTCAAACTAGTGTTGATTGATCTCCATGGCTCTTCTCCACCTGCATAAGGATGCAAGATTTTTAAGGTTGTTTGTTGAAGAATGTTAGTTGCTTAATTCTGCAACATAACGATGTGATGAAGATGGTAGATGGCGATTGAAGACTGATTTTGATAGAGTGAAGATGCTAGAAGAAGATTCGATAGAAGATAGAAGAATTATTTTGACAGCATAAGGATGTCTAAAGATTCCCTCCAAATGGCTTGTGAAAGGTTAGATTTATAGATTTTTTGAAGGAAAAAGCTTAGTTGGCAAAGATCAACGGTTGAGATTCAGTCTAGTAAGATGAACGGTAAGAGATTTTTTTGAGAGTTGAGAGAGAGATAAAAGGTTTCCTCTTTTTCAATTTTTCTCATTCAAAACTAAAGGAAGGTTTTTGTTTTGAAGGATGAGTTGAAATGAAATTCATAATTAAATAAATAAACTTACTTAATTATATGGGAAGATGAATTTAGAAACTCACCTAATTAAATAAGTAATATTTAATTATATGAGAGATAGATTTAGAAGGCATTAAATTAAATATTTAAAATATTTAATTTAACTATGAGATGAAGAGGAGGAATATTCTATTTTGAATATAAATATTCAAACTTAGAATAATATGATAATTAATATAAATAAATTATAGAATTTATTTAAATTAATTAAGAGGAATATGGAAAATGGCAATAATTAAATAAAGTTATTTATTTAATTAAGGTAGAAGAATTAGAAAATGAACAATATAAATAAATAATTAAATTTATTTATATGTAGATTGAATTAGAGATTTAACTAAATAACTTATATTTAATTAATTACTAGACTTATTATAATGTGACCATTTTTACGTGCATACAGTATGCCTTCAAGTGCTTTTCCACTCAAAGCCTTCAATGCCTTCAAGAAAGGCTCTTCTTGCAAAACAGGTTTAGGTTCAGGGATCTTGTCTTCCTCTGCAACCTCTTCTCTCTTTGGTACCCTGCCTTCCAACCTAACACTGACCTCATCGGTCTTGGTTTGCACATTATCCATTGCTTGCTCAAGTTGAGCTATTCTTTCCCTCAATAGCCTATAGTCTTCCTCATGTTCTTCAACCTTCTTGTCCAATTCTGCATTTTTCACCATGTCAGTAGAACCACTAGACTCAATCTCTAACATATATTATTCTATCCCAAATCTTTTGCTGCTCTGATACCAATCTGATAGGGAGGTTGGATGAAACAATCACAGTTTCATGCTCTAAGCCTTGTTGGAAGACTTCTAAGGTGTCTCTCTCCACCACTTCAACCTATAGGACCTTTCTTTACTTAGGATCCCCTAGTTTTTCCTTGTAACCCCAACTACCAATAAAGAACCTCCTACCAAGTCAAGACTTGGTGCAATCTTGAAACCCTTGCTTTAGCCCTTAATCCACCCTAAAGGCTACAAATCCTCCAAAATCTTGAATTTAGCTTTGCAGGGGTGTGGAGATGCTTCTAACATCGTCAAACCATCCTATTAAGTGTATTAGGGGTCCACCTAGCTCCATCTGCAAGTTGCTTTCACCAAACCCTCTTTTAGACCTAAAAGGCTACTAGCCCTAGGCCCCAATTAGGCCTACTTCTCCGAGAAAATAGGTTAGTTCTCTAAATCTTTCCAAAGAACACCCAATATTTTCTTGGGATTCCTGGTTCAAATGAACACCTCTCAAATATTTTTGGGGTCTTGGGTCTCAACTATGTCCGTACAAAGGCTAAACCACAATTTGGCAAAATTTGGCCTTTCAAACCCTTCCTGAATTCACTGCAAACTACTAAGTATTCCACACACCAGATGGATTGATGGAGCTTCCTCCTCCATGCTATGTCTTGGCAAGGCACTTACTTGCCCTCTCCACACTGTGATTTGTCAAGAAATAGACACCCCTGTAAATCAAGTGCTCTGCACTTCTTGTCTTCCCTAGCTGGACTCTTCCTAGCTCGCCTAGGGAAAGACTTCCACAGTAGCTCCTATGTTTTCAAAGACCCTAAACCCTACTATATGTACATACATGGAGTCTAGTCACTGTTCCCAAGGGGCTGTACAATTTTTGCGGTGGGAAAGTGAACTAACACTCCATTTTCTCAAAACTGCTTGGTTCAGACCAGCAACAATATAAAAATAAACTAATTACAAAACAATGCTTGAAACTAAGTAAAGAACCTAGCTAATGCCACACAAAACTTGAAGAACAACTATACTAAATCCTACACAAGTTACAAAGCCATGATCAATCCATTATAACCTCACTTCAATGCAAAAATCAGAAAACTCACTCTCAAATACAATTGCTCTCCTTGAATTCACAAAACTTCCAAACATCACAAATACTTCCAACCCTACTCCAATGCCAAGGCATTCCATAAATAGGGTCCTTAAAATAGTTATCCTCTTCCTTGGGCTCTTCTTGGCCGCTTGTAGCTTCAATTGAGCAATAATTGCAAATATTTTGCAAGAATTCCTAAAAGTCCAAAACCTTATTTTGAGCTAGAACCTAATGATACTTATTCAATGGTCAACATGACCTTCATCTAATCAAAACCCAACCAAAGATGCCAATAAGGCTTACATCCAAATGAACCAATTTGATTGCTTTCTTAGTTGTCCTAGACAAGACTGTCCTAGACAGACCTTCTAAACAACCTATGGTGATCTATGGGTGCTCCTGCACCAAAATTCCTTCTGAACCTTATCCATAGATGACTTTTCAAGTGACTAAAAGTGAGTACTTATAGAATTGAAAAGTTTCTTTAGCTGACCAGATGGAGAATTGGATGAATCCCTGACATATGTAGGCATGATCTTCTCCAAGATATTAGATGCAAGATTTAATAGCTCACTATCTTCAATATGAGATTTCAATATTTCCTCCCTTGCCTTGGCTTGAGAAAATGATGCTACCTTTAGCTTCTCAATGGGAGATAGAGTGGCCAAGTTGATAGGACCTTTAACTAGTTCAAGGTCAAACTCCTCCTATTGCTCTTCTAAGAACTCCTTCCTTAGTAGTTTCTCTTGCTTCACTACAAACTTCTTCCTCTCATAATGCAATGTGACAAATGAGGGATAGAAATGACTTTTTATCATTTGTGCACCTAAATTTTTCATTGCAATAAATGCTTTTTCCCTAGGTCTTTTGGATACCCTATTTTCACAGACTATGAAAGAAATTATTCTACGGATCTTCAATTTTACATAAATCTCCTCCACAAGAGATCCCAAAACATTTTCACATCACTAATGCAATCAATGCTATCTACCACATTTTGGTACCAACTACTGACAAGGGGGTTAAAAGATTTTCTTGAGAACTCCCCCTAGGCTAGAGGCCTTAAACTAATTCCCAGAGGAATTACCAAAACTAGAATCTAATGCTGAACCATTTCCTGCATCAGAAGGACTCTTCTTCACCCATGTCTTCTTCATTTGCTTCATGATCTCATCCATAGTAAATTTTCCTTTTCCCTTTTCATCCTTCTGCATGTTTTTCCTTTGATTTACCGGACCCTTCCTGCTTCTATAGAATCTACCAATGTGACTGGATTTGTTACAGTTATAGCACACAACATTTCTTTGTCCAGACCAGTTGTTCCATTGATTTTCCCTTGATCTACACTAGTTAACAATATGGCCAAATCTATTGTAGGTATAACATTTGACATCTCTATTGAAAATGTTGTTTGACATATTTTTTCATTCAATTGACTTATGACCATAGTTATTGTAATTGAAACACTTATTAGAGAATGATGGACCACTTGGATTCATTCTACTTCTACATTGAGCCCAAGCTAATTTGAATTTCAGATGTAGTTAAACCATGTCACCAAGCCCAAGCATCGCGCTAGACTATGCCTACCACAGGAAGAGGAGACCAAGGCTCACACCTTGCAACAATCCCCCCAACATGATGCTTGGGCTTCGTGACATGGTTTAACCATCTCCTGTGGATCTTGATCTTGTATAAATCCAGTGGTTGTATCAGGCATTAACAGGTTGATCTTTTGGTGCAACAATAGCCGTCTTTGCAACAATTGGTATCAAAGCTGAGGTCACATGTTCGAACCTCACGCTTGCGTTGGGGGGGGATTGTTGCAAGTTGTGACCCTTAGTCTCCTCTTCCTTATGGTAGGCATAGTCCATTGCGGTGCTTGGGCTTCGTGACATGGTTTAACTACCTCCTATGGATCTTGATCTTGTATAAATCCAGCGCTATATCAGGCATTAACATGTCAATATTTTGGTGCAATGGCAACCATCTTTGCAACATTTATATCCTTTCAAATATATTTATATTCTATACAAGTGTGCAAGGAATTGATTCATAAGTGTTTATATCTAGAAAGAGAGTCATTCAAGGTAAAACTTTCATACCACAAACTGGACGAAAACTTTCATACCTGACAGTGTGTACTTCGTTTCCCTCCACAGACTAGACAAAAATAATTTTCCCTAGGTCACCTCAAAATTTCAAGTGATAGAGGGAAGAGAAGAAAGGGAGCAGACTCTGGCCACAATGAGGTAATTCATTATCAATTTATAGATTTGTAAATGTTTCCCTTGTTTCTTTCATTTTTACTTTTTAGTTTTTATTTTTAAATTTAAAAGAAGAAATTTATTTTATATATATATAGGTACATGTGAACAACAAAGATAAAGTGGCATTGGCTTCCATATTGGGGGTAGAGGCAATGAACAATTTGGATGATGCACGATGGACAATGCTTTCCAAATACATAGAAAATCGATCTAGTGAAGCCCCTCAAACATTGCAACCAAATCAACCATGTCAAAGGGAATCAATTGATTCCCCAAGCAGTCCTGGATCGAGTAAAAGATCCAGGAGGAAATTAGTAATAGTAAAATATAGGCGTGTAGAACAGGGAGAAGAGGCTTCCACTATCCCACCCACTCCTAGGACACAAACTTCTTCCACCATGACAAGTTTTCATTCTTGCATTGGTACCTACAATAAGAAGATAGAATACATGTGGTTTCAGGGGAAGTCTGAATGAAAGATGCTGGAAAAGGGTTTGTGAATAGGTTGAAGGAATCATGCCTTCAACGGTTCAAAGACCATCTACATTTTCCATTCTCAAAGATACCCATACACCTACAAAAAGCAATTATCAATGACATGGAGATTGAATTTGGCACAGGTTGGTCTGCAAAGAAGGTGAAGCGACGAATGCCTCAAAATTGCAAGAGATTTTAGTGCAACCAAACAAAGAAGACAAAAAAAATCCCTCCTAAGCTAAGGCTCAAAAAAAGGCCAATTGATGTAAGTGTCAAAGTATGGAAAGAAATTGTAAAAGCATATGAGAAGTCCAAGAATGAAGGAAGTCCGGTGAGGAGAGTACGTAGGTATTTGAACAAGGCAAGGCTAGGCTTCAAAAACATTCATGTCATGCATCACAGTGGCCAAAAAGGTTTACAGGCCTTGATCTATAATTTTGTAAGTATATTTAATATGTTAAATGATATTTTTTTTAATTCCCTAGGAAAAAGTAAATGATTGCATATTAATTAGTTTAACTAGTCCATGTGCCATGTTTTGACAGGAGGAGAAATATGGACGACATCCAAAGCAATTTGAAAAGGAAAAGTTACAAAGCAAAAAGTGGGCCGATTTTTTAATCTGGATGGAGAACGAGGTATCAATAGTTGACTTTCAATAACTTGGTTGGATATTATTGATTTAATATGTCAATTTTCATTTCTTGTGTTGAGTTGTTTATTGATGCGTAGGATGAGTTCTAAAGTGCTTCTTTGTTGGCCCTAGATCCCACTCATTTGTCCCATTATTTGTCAAGGAAAAAAAAATTATTTTCCTTAAAGGGTAGTGGGTGACATTCATGCCTTATTTTCATTGCATCTTTTAATTAATGACTATTGTATTTTAATATCTCTTAAGTGTCCTCATTTAAGTTATGAGTTGTATCATTTGAGTGACTTAGTCCCATGTTGATTTGATTTATCTTCTTTTCTTTCAAACATGGTATCTCAAGGAGTGCTTCCTTGAATTCATGTTGCCATTCTACTAAGTGATCCACATGCATCTTTGCCATACTTCCTCATGATGCTACCATTCTTTTAACATGTAAGAATGTTTTGATGGATCTTGGTAGGCATCCTATAGATCTAACACATCCTTCTAGTCTACATCACTTGGCGTAGCTAACCAACCACTTAATTTGTCCATCTAATTTAAAAAAAGGTAGTAAATTCATGTCTTCCAAGTTAAAAAAACTCCATAAATAAAGAAATCGGCAGTAAAAAACCTGCAACCTGATCTGATCAACATAGAGAAGCATGTAATACTATACTTCTTAACATTTAAAAGATAAATGGAATGTCCTTAACACCAAGTAGAGCTATCCAAAAAAGCTAACTAAAAACACAAACGTGCTCCTACACAGAATGGCCTAATGGTTGGTTGTCATAGAAGTCAAAATACTGAAGTAACAACACTGATCAAGTTAACATATATGCATCATTTGAATAAACAATTGAACCATTTATGTGCATGAATAAATAGTAGAAGGATTTAGATGAAATCAATTCATTTGAATTTATGCCTCTTGGTAGGAATTCCTCTTGAATCTCTAATATTAGGTGCCTGAGACTTCCCTATAGCTTTTACCTTTTGTTGTCACCTTTCCTCTTCACTATCAGACTCGTCTCCTTTTTCCTTATTTGTATTTTTGGTTTCGACTTCTAATTCATCCCATTTTTTGCCTCCCTCCCCTTCAAAATATTCTTCTTCTTTGTCCTCATCTAACTCCACAAGAGATTCATCTTCTAAACCTTCCTCATCTTATTCTGATTCCTCCTTACATTAGAGGGGTCATATCCTTGATCTGACTCTTCTAAATTATCAGAATCAGAATCACTAGCTTCCATATTCAAAAATTCCCAACCACCATCTTCAATAAATTTGTCTGGATCATCATTAATAGTCTTTGAAATTGGCCACCAGTTCAAGTTCATTATGCTTTCATAATACTTTATATCCATGGAGTTCAACCATTCATTGATGCCATCAAGCAAAGATTGAGGAATGGCCTCAATGTAGATTAAATCCCACTTGAAGTCTTTGAAAACAATAGCCATATCAAATTCCTTTTGCCCAAGTCCTACTCTCTCAAGGTTAACAATCTCAATCTCACTAATAGTGATTACTAAGAAAGGTAATTCCACCAACTCTACCAAATAGTTTACCATAGGAACAATAAAAGCAGAGGCTTTGAAAGGAACTCCATGAAAACCAAGATCTCTAAATCTTACATAAAACTCTAGTTCAAAATCTTTTAGATGAGGCTGCTCCCATAGCTCTCTTACTCGCTTGAAAAATCCTTGAAACTCTACATTGATTTTATTTTTCCTGTCCCTCTCTTGTTGTTCTTCCTCAATTTCATCAGGATCATACATTGACCTTCTTTCCCTTCCTAAAGTTTGGACCACATCCATTACCTCCACATAAAAGTGGACATCCTTGGTCTTCTTGGTTCCCATGCCATGATATGGTTATGCAAATTAAAATGAAGCAAAGTAATCATCTCCTTCTCCACTGGTTGGAGGAATGCATGCTTAATGTTTTGATACATGATATCAACTCTCTCTTTTGCTCTCATGGTTGAATACCGAAATCCATTATGGTGGGCCTCTAGAGTTCCAATCATCTTTCTTCCTCTTCCACCAAATGTTAGCTTGATCCACAAGTCTGCTAGCCTAATTGCCTTTGTTTTTGAAAGATAAAGTTTCTCCTGAGTCACCAATGTATCTCTCTTTGCCCTTCCAGACTCTTTCATTGCTACATGAAATTATTTCCTAATTGATTAACAATCTCAATCTCACTAATAGTGATTACTAAGAAAGGTAATTCCATCAACTCTACCAAAAATTTTACCGTAGGAACAATAAAAGTAGGGGCTTTGAAAGGAACTCCATGAAAACCAAGATCTCTAAATGGTATATCAAACTCTAGTTCAAAATATTTTAGATGAGGTTGATCCCATAGCTCTCTTACTCACTTGAAAAATCCTTGAAGCTCTGCATTGATTTTATTTTTCCTGACCCTCTCTTATTGTTCTTCCTCAATTTCATCGGGATTATACATTGACCTACTTGCCCCTCCTAAAGTTTGGACCACATCCTTGGTCTTCTTGGTTCCCACACCATGATAAGGTTATGCAAATGAAAATGAAGAAAATTAATCATCTCCTTCTCTGCTAGCTAGAAGAATGCATGCTTAATGTTTCGATACATGATATCAACTCTCTCTTTTACTCTCATGGTTGAATACCAAAATCCTTTATGGTGGGCCTCTAGAGTTCTAGTCATCTTTCTTCCTCTTCCACCAAATGTTGGCCTGATCCACAAGTTTTCAGCCTAATTTCCTTTATTTTTGAAAGCTGAAGTTTCTCCTAAGTCACTAGTGTAGCTCTCTCTTCTTTTCCAGACTCTTTTATTGCTATAGGAAACTAGCGCCTAATTGATTAACAATCTCCATCTCACTAATAGTGATTACTAAGAAAGGTAATTCTACCAACTCTACCAAAAAGTTTACCATAGGAACAATAAAATCAGGGGATTTGAAAGGAACTCCATGAAAACCAAGCTCTCTAAATGGTATATCAAACTCTAGTTCAAAATATTTTATATGAGGATGATCCCATAGCTCTCTTACTCACTTGATAAATCCTTGAAGCTCTACATTGATTTTATTTTTCCTATCCCTCTTGTTGTTCTTCCTCAATTTCATCAAGATTATACATTGACCTTCTTTCTTGTCCTAAAGTTTGGACCAAATCCATTACCTCCACATAAAACTAGACATCCTTGGTCTTCTTGGTTCCCATGCCATGATATGGTTATGCAAATAAAAATGAAGCAAAGTAATCATCTCCTTCTATACTAGCTGGAAGAATGCATGCTTAATTTTTTGATACATGATATCAGATCTCTCTTCTGCTCTCATGGTTGAATACTAAAATACATTATGGTGAGCCCCCAGAGTTCTAGTCATCTTTCTTCCTCTTCCACCAAATGTTGGCCTAATCCACAAGTCTACCAACCTAATTGCCTTTTTTTTTGAAAGCTGAAGTTTCTCCTAAGTCCCTAGTGTAGCTCTCTCTTCCTTTTCAGACTCTTTCATTGCTACAGATCGTATGTGGTATTTAATCATTTGTACCACATGGTTGATGTGCTTTAAATCCTTGGATCTAAAGGAAATTTCCTTAACATAAATACTGCTAGGTAATTTCAATGTTTGCATGTAGTTGGCATTAGATCCAGTACCTGGAACATTGAAAATTATCCTTATATAAGAATTCCCTCCATCTTGATGGTGGCTACATGAAATGGAACCATGATGCCATTTATGGGTACCAAAAAAACATCATTTTTCATATCAACCTGAATCATGAGCTCTCTAGAAATGAGGATATCTTCCACATTTTTGTATGAAACCATCTCAAAGGATGGCTTGGAAGAGCCATGTCCATCTCCTATACCAATGCCCCCTACAACCAATCTTATTGCAGTCTCCTCATTCTTTTGCAGAGGGTTGGAACTTAAGGTTATGTAATAGAAATTATAGTTGATATTTAAATTGTATAACAATTTTTTTTATGATCTTTGCTAACATTTATTAGAATTGTTGCATGCTTTACATCATTAGAATCACATATTAGCTATAAATTTTTCAAAATTTTATCATGGTATGTGAACTTTGATATGATGTAATATGATTATGGTTTCATCTTATATGTTTCCATATTAGATATATAACAGAAAAAAAAATTATTACATGAAATAAATAATAACTTTTCATTTTAAATTTGTTTTTGGCAGAACATGAGTCTTCCAGAATATCAAGATGATCCTCATCATGATATAGATCCAGAAAATATTGGTTATGCCGGTACAGATCACATGGCAAAGGATGATGATGACATAGATACGGAAGACACCGAGGCCGATGATAATGATGATGACGATGATGACAACAATTATGATGATGATGCACATTATGGTGGTGATGATGATGAGGCAGTTGATGGTAGTACCTAGTGAAATTCATGATCACATAGACTATGTCATGTATCATTGTTGATATATCGTTATGATGATGATCATGATGATCATGATGACAATGGTGGTGATGATGATGGGGCAGTTGCTGGTAGTACCCAGTAACATTCAAGATCATATAGACTGCATCATAGATCATTGCTGATATATTGTTATGATGCCTCTTTTCATGGTTACTATCATAAGTATCATTTTTACGACCTACAGTACCATATTATTGAGTTGTATCATATTGAAATTTATCATTTTTACTTATATCATTTGGACATGTATCATCTTGACTTGTATCAATTTGAGTTAAATAAATTATCATTTTCACTTATATCATTTGTACATGTATCATTTTGACTTATGTCGACTATTAGACATGTATCATTTTCACATGTTATTGATCTACTGGCATATTTGACTTTCTCTTGTTTTAGTTATATATGATGATGATCTTATCAGTATTGACTTGTCAATTTATATATATTAAAAGTGGTAGATGATTTTTGGATGGATATTTATTACATATGATGATTTTAATTTATTGCTCAAGATGGATGTTGTCAAATTCAATTAAATTATAGATATTTCACTCACTTGTTTTAATTATAGATGATGATCATGTTATAATAATTATCTTGTTATTTGATCATATGAGTTAAATAATTAAATTAGTTACTCTATAATCATATGAGTTATTTAAGAGGGATCATATATTTAACTAATTAAATTGAATTTAAACATATGAAATTAGTAAATGAAGCAAAACAAGAAGTATTTTTAGAAGCAAAAAAGGAAGCAACAATGGAAGTCAAATTAGAAACAAACTAGAAGCAATCTTGGAAAAAAAATTGGTAGCAAAATCGGAAGCAAGCCTGGAAGCAAAACTAGGAGCAAAATAAGAAGCATATTTTAGAAGAAAAAAAGTAAGCAAAACAAGAAGCATTTCTAGGAGCAAAAAAGGAAGAAAAACAAGAAGCATTTCTAGAAGGAAAAAAGGAAGCAATAATGGAAGCTAAACTAGAAGCAAACCAAAAGAAATCTTGGATGAAAAATTGGAAACAAAACCAAAAGAAAAACTAGAAGGAACACCGAAAGAAAACCTGGAAGCAAAATCAGAAGCAAACCTGGAAGCAAAACTAGAAGCAAAACTAGAAGCAAAACTGGAAGCAAAACTGGAAGCAAAACTGGAAGTAAAACTAGAAGCAAAACTGGAAGTAAAACTGGAAGCAAAAATGGAAGCAAAACTGGAAGGAACGTAGGAAGAAAATTTGGAAGCAAAACTGGAAGAAAATCTAGAAGCAAAACTGGAAGCAAAATTGGAAGAAAATATGGAAGCAAATATGGAAGCAAAATTGGAAGCAAACCTAGAAGCAAAGCTAGAAGCAACATTTGAAGCAAAAGTGGAAGAAAAACTGGGAGAAAAACTAGGATAAAAACTAGAAGAAAAAATGCGAGCAGAACTAGAAGCAAAAATGGGAGTAGAAATGGAAGAAAAAATGGGAGCTGCCATGGAAGCAAAACTGGAAACAAAACTAGAAGCAATACTCGAAGAAAAACTAGACGTCACATTGGAAGCAAAAGTGGAAGCAAAACTGAGAGCAAAACTAGAAGCAATAATGTGAGTAGACATGAAAGCAAAACTGGAAGCCAACTTGGGTGCCAATTTAGGTGCTATTTCCGATGCCAAATTTTGGCACTATTCCTGGTGTTAAAGGAGATGCTATTTCCAACACCAAATTTTTGGCACAAAATCTAGTGTAAATTTAGGTGTGAAAGACGACACAAAATCCAGCGCAAAATCCGGCAATGAAACAAAGAAATGGTTTTTCATCGACTTTTGCACCATCAGATGACTCCAAAATGGCTGACTCAAATACACTAAAATCCAGCGCAAAAATTGGCACTAATTTCCTGTTGTGCTATTGTGGCCAAAGGGATGCTTGTGGGTTGTGGGGAAGCAATGTTTGGCCTTGATTTTTATGGTTTGGATGTTGGGCACTCATTGCTACTATTTCCACATGGTTTGAATGTGTTTCATCACTATGAGGAGAGGACTTTTTGCTTTCATAATTCCCCACCATTCTATGAAAGGAGATGTTGCCACCAAAGGGATGCCTGCGTGAGTGCAGGGTGCTTTCTTGGGAACCAAATTCACTTCTAATCATGTGCATATGTTATGAGGGTTGTTTTGGGGCTATTGAAAGAGTGTAAACTACTATTTTAATCTCCAAAAGATTCTTGAGGCATTTATAATGTCCTGACAATAGTTTTTACTATGGATCTATCAAGTTTGTTACTATCAACAACATAAAAAATGCCCTACAACTCCTTTCCATGACCTAGAACATGTTTCCATAACCCAACAAGCATTTCCAATGCTAAAAAGCAAGTTTGGTTGATATTTTGAGAATTTAAATGGTAGATTGGATGCGATTCAATGTTTAATGGTGTTTATATTTGTGAAAATAGTTTGGGGAAAATTTTGGGGATGTTTGTAAGATTTAATATGCTTACTCCTTATCTAGAATATTTCCAAAAGAGTTTCCCATGACTTGTCAACATTTATAACATGATTTTTAATGTTTTCAAGTTGCTAGGAATTCCATGAACACCTCTATAGCAATGAAAATGACTTACAATATATTTTTCTTTATTTATATGTATCTCAAGGCACAAAATGGAGATCTAGAGGTAAAATTTTCAACTCTGACATACAAAATGAAATAGACAAGTGAAAATAAATTGGCTGGAGGTAGAATATATGCAAGTGGTTGCAAGCTAAGTATTTGAAAAATTGTCAAACTAGTTGTAGATAAAATGGCTACATATTTTCCATTTAAATTAAATTCCAAGTTAATTGAAAGGAAGAAAAGGTAGAAATGAAGGCTTTGTGAACTATTTGAAAAGTTAAAATGCATTTTATTACTACCAAGGAAATAGGTTTTTACCCAGAAGTGAAATTTTTCACTTGCTAGGTGAAATGCAGCTATAAGTGTGTTTTTACATATAGGTAAAAAAAGTTGCACGAGAATGAAAGAAAGAAAAATGATAAAGAAAATTTTAGTTTCAAATGGGAAGAAAAATGAGAATTAGGATAAAGTGGCATATTCCAAATACCAAATCAAGGGGATTATAATACGACAGGTTTC
This sequence comes from Sequoia sempervirens, assembly GCA_007258455.2. Lineage (NCBI taxonomy): Eukaryota > Viridiplantae > Streptophyta > Pinopsida > Cupressales > Cupressaceae > Sequoia > Sequoia sempervirens. Next base: position 33,289 of record VDFB02291803.1, read on the forward strand.
AGACAGAAACTCAGTTTGAACTTTCTTCTCTTCTTTATATTGTAATTTCTATCTCATTTTTTGGGGTTCTGAGTTTTGGGAGGCTCTTAGCTTTAGAGTTTTGGCCATGGAAGAGGCTATCTATAGAATATTGTTGAATTCCAATAGTGAAGATATTTTTTTATCAGTCATTACTTGGTAGTGCCTCTGTGTTTTGAAATTGTGGCATATATGAATAATCTATTATGTAATTTTCTCTAATTGTGAGTGATAATATGCTTTAAACTATGTAATAAAGGGTTATATCAAATTTTATAGCACATTAGCTATTTTGAATTAGTTTATTGGTTTGTTATTTTTCCAAGGGATGGAGTAAATGCTTTCCATGAATTAGTGGGAATTTTATCATTTTCTAGGGATTAGTAAGTATGTTGCATAGTGGGATTACTCAGGATTGATTATCACAAGGTGATAATCTAGCAGAAGATCATCAAAATGTGGTTGGTTCTATAATCATAAAATTCTTAACATATGACTCTATAGCCCAACACAAGCACTGGTATTGCATGGTTTTCCTTCCCCCATCCTCAAAAACAATTCTAAACTCATACAACCTTTTAATGCTTTAGTTTTTTTTTTTTTTTGTGTCTCAACTTCATGCCTATAATGAAATGAGAACAAGGGGTGTACCATTATTTGATGCAGCCATACACATCCTTGTTGTATTGTATGAAGTTTATTTGCTTTTCAATTTTTTGGAACATAAGCTGAATATCTACATCCAATATCATATAGGACCACCCTCCTAGGTTCTATAGAGCTTGATGTGTAGGGGAGAAAGGTAAAAAAAATCATCTCATGTTCATTCGCCACTAATCTTGAAGATATTGATCATAAGGGTTGGCTATCCTTTAGATGATTTTCAAGATTCAATTGGAAAAAACCAATAGATTGGTGACTCTAATGCAGAGATAATGCATATAGATTTGAGAAAGAGTCAAGAGATATGCTGATTTGAAGATCTCTAGACTTGGAGAAGGGAATTGTTGCAACATTTCTGTAGTTTTATTAAAATTTGGTGCTCTGTTGGTGTAGAGAAATCATAAAGAACTTTGAGCTTTGGAGGAGTTTCCTACTACTGAAAGGTATTATCCTCTTTGAAGAGGTGGTGGCTCTAAAAAATATTATTTACATCATCAGAAGAGTTTGGGATTTGCAACATTATTCAGGTACTTATCTATTGTTATATTATGTGTGAAGGTAAGCTATACGAAGTCCTAGATGACTTTTTTCTCTTATTTAGTGGTTTTTAGCACTAAGAAATAGGGAATAGAGAAAACCTCATTTTTTGGAAAGGAAGAAGTACTATGAAGAAAAGAGTTGTATAGGGAATAATTTTTCATTTTCAAATATGTATAACTCTTCTGGTTCTCCCTCTACAAGATTTAATGTCATGATAGAACAATAATCATGTTCTCTAATGAAAGATATAACCCTCTAGATTTCAATAAAATCTAGGGTTATCTACACCTTGCTCCTAGAAGTATAAATGAATATTTTCCCAAATTCAAAGGATGTCATGAAGAATCAAAATCACATCTACAAGATTTCATTAGTTTACTGGTGGATTGTTAGATAGTAGAGGAAGATGTTGTCATTATTTTTTTGTAACTTTAGAAAATGATGCTAGAGATTGGTTTTCTAATATTCCAACGTATTATATTTGTTCATGGAAAGAGATTGAGATACTATTCATGTATCAATTTGTTGAAGTGAATAATGAATGCTTATCTAACAATAGACTTCTACACATTGAAGAAATTTTTGAAGATGAATATGAGCCTATACTTGAATAGGATTTACTTGCAAATGCATTGTGTGATATAAAAAGATGTAAGGATGAATCCTCATATGATTTTCATGATAGATTCATGAATTTTTTTTGTGAAAGACTTGATCCAGGTCTAAGTACCATGCCAACTGACTTGAAGCCCCCTAAACTTGAGTGCATATATCAATGGATTTTAGTGATTGAAGAAATGATAAAGCAACATGGAAGTAATTTCCTATCTAAATTATGTGATGGTACTTTTTTCTTGATCAAATAAGTCTTGGTGGTATAGAAGATAGTACTAATGCATCTTGTGGTGAGAATTATGTTTTTGAGCAACCTGGTAGACCTCCTAAAATTTTGAAAAAAATTGAGCTTGTTCTATGTCCTATAGTGGTTTTCCGCACACTTGCCCAGGAGTAGGTTTTAGGGTTTTGGCTCTATAACCTTTTCTTTCAAATTTTTAAGTCTTCAAGCTTGGGAATTTTAATCCTATGTTGAACTATTTTACCCAATCATTGGTTACCTAAGTCACAACTTGATCCATTTGAATCATGCTCCTACTGGTCCCTTGGTTTAGATTCATCAGTTGCCTTGTCCACCTCATTGTTTTAATATCTCTTTTAGTTGGGTGGAAAATATTTCATGGTGAAAGATGTCGATCTTATGTTTTGTTCCTAAGGGTTCGAGCCTCGTCAACTTGGTATGGCCCATTTTCAAAACATCTTATTTGCATGTGGGATTTCTTATTAACTTAAATCCCTATCCATCACTGAAGTTCTCTTCAATCGTGGGTGTTGATGATGACTTCACTCATAGAAAACAAGGAAAATAAATTCTTCACAAACAAGACCACAAAGAGCCTATCCTTCTTGAAAGATATGGAAAAAAGACAACCTAAAGGGGAATTCTGCATTAACAAAGCAAAGATTGGCTTTCATTCAATCCCAAGTCTTTGATAACCAGGTCATGGTTGCACTAAGGTCACTCTCGGGTACTGATGTGATATTGTTGTTAATCTCAAAGGGACTATGGTTATGAATTGAATATTTTAGGTATGAATTCCAAATTGAAAAAATGAGTTCAAGCATCATGAAACTAAAATATTTTCCATAATATTTCATGAACATCACAAAATATTTGCTATCACTTAAGTAGATTTAGCATTAAGCATTCAACAATTTTATGGAAAACAAGAGATTTTCAATAAAATTTCTTCCATTCATTTAAATTTTGGAACATTTTCAAACATTAAAACATCTATTCTAAATAAAAGTATAAAAAATATTGAAAATTAAAAGTTTCTCTTGGTTATTCTCCATAGATGCCACAAAGAATCAATTAAAACAGAGCAAACTGCTTTATACCTCACCAAATTGCTTCATAGCTACATATAAAATGGTGCAAGATTTTAAAGAGAGGGGTTTCATTTTTGGACACCAAGTAGGTTTTGTATTCACCCTTAAATGGCGTAGCATATAGTCTTGTTTGGCCAAAATAACAAAACCAACTACAAAAGATACTGAGATAGGTAGCTACCTAACAAACTCTAATATTAATTAATGTCTATGTGCATACAAAGTTTTATGTCAGAATGGTTCAGAAAATAGGAAAAAAGAAAAAAACTCAAAAGTTTATGCTCCTCCGACATCCACAAATTCTAAACTTAAAATAAAAATAAAGGATCCTCTGGCCTTTTATAGAACAAAAGGATTAGACAAGATAAGACAATTACGTGAGAGGAAATCTAAGGGACCAATCTCATCAAGGCACGTGGAATGTAGTGACCAATAGGAGAATTTTAATTGAATTCAATAGAATACAACTCCAATCACACATTGAAGCTCTTTGGGTGTTGATCTTTAATTATCAAGGTTCTTCCTTGAACCAAACAAATCCACTCAAAAAAAATATAGGAACTTCCTGTGACAACAAAGTGATCAAGTGGAAATCATACTCCTATATTTCAAGTTCCTCAATTTGAACATTCCAGGAATGAATGACTTCTAGGATAGATACACTTCTTTACTACATTCTTGAACTCCAACATCCCGGTACTCTGGTATCTGGCACATATTTACAACGAACTTTATTCCAGCATGAGCTCTTAAAATGCATCATTGAACCTATCAATACCATCATATTTGTTCACAAATATAATTTTCCTGACCGTCCATACTCAAACTTTGCATCATAATCAATATCTTCTGCAATCACAAATTTCACATATTAAATCCCTTTAAAATTTTTTTTATAACATCTCATGTAAATAAAACCATTATTCAAATGTTAGTACAAAATTTTCATAATCAACATGCCTTTCCAAAGCATATCATAGATCCTCATACATCTACTAGATTACCGGGATCATTAGATAAATTTAAAATTTTAGCATTTTCACTTCACATTACAACCTGATACCTAGTACCCGGTATTCAGCTTTACCCACTTACTTTCCTGGATCTTGGTTATACCAAAACTCCTTCATATCGGATTGGAGCCTTCCATTCAAATTTGCAATACCTTTTTCCTTCTCCATGTTTCTGGTACCCGGTGCCCAATGCCCGAAACACTTACCTTACAAAGTACTTCTATTATCAAAGATTTTCTCTTTCACTTCTAGTGATCTTCCAATTTCCTAGCTCATGCCATGAGTTATATATTTTTTGTACTTGGGTCCCCAAGTCTTTTCAGTCTTGAGGCATGTTGTGAGACTACACAACTTGCAATGAATAAAACCAAATTTATATCAAACTTGAAATTAAATCACTAGTTGTAAATTATAACTTATACATATTTTAAAACAATAACTTCTACATTCACCTAGATTCTACCATAAAAAAGTAAAACTCCACCGGAAACATCCATGTGTGCTCTGATTAATTCTAGTTTTCAGAACTTAGTAAAAAGAATTAGTTCATTAACATTGAACTACATAATATAGTAATCCTCCAAAGCCAACTAGGAATAGAGCCTCGCTGTCAGTCAAGCGTCCATAGCCGTGACAAGGTTATCTCCGTAATTCCCCCAAACATAGCTCTACTGTTGGTCAAGCACATCTATAGCCTTGGTAGAGTTATTTGGATAGCCTAAAGAGTTGATATCTCTTTTTTTGTTATAAGATATAGCAATGATAGCTCATTTTTCACTTTTGATATTTCAATGATAGCTCTTTTATCAACTTGCAAGCAATCAAGAAGCACTATTAGGTTGGGAATTACAGTGATAGCGAAGGTTACTTTTTTATTTTTCATTCAATGCAAATCCCTTCATCAATTCACTACTTCCCAAAAACTCATTTAATGATTCCCTATAGGTGTGTGTTTCTAGCTAAATTTCACTAATTTATGCCAAATCCCAGCTAACTGTAGCCTGCTATATGTCAAAAAATATGCATAAATTAAAATTTAGCAATAGACAACTTAATCACCAAATTTAAATCTAAATTTAGAAATATCGGTTACCACCCTTCTGATTAAATTATATGGAAACTACTAAAATTTATGCTAGCTATTTTGACTTGATGGTGCTACACTTTATTAATGGATCAGAAATGTTATGATTACCTTGAAACACAATCACATTATTTTGCATTAAATTTGCACACCTTATCTAGCATGTATTATCTCTTCAACTTACTCAAGTGATGATGTGCATTGCCTTGTCAGCTTCATTTTCCTTTGTATTATGCACACATAAGCACCTTCATAATTAATATGACTCTTTTTAAAAAAAAAATTGAAATGACCACTATTAATTTTGAAATCTCCAACTTGCTTGATTCATAATCTTCATACTGCTCAAACTTGAAGTAATTTTCCACTAGATATGTGTAAAGAATTAATTTTATTTAACCTTTAACTCTGAAGATAATTATCCAGCTACCACCTCGCTTACGATTTCCCAAAAAAAATATTCAAGGAAACTATGTACTGCAACTTTCTTACAACTCTCTATAAATTCTTGCATTTCTTCTCAAATTCTTCACACTTTTTATTTTTCTGATTTTATTTTTTGTTTCTGTAATTCTATTTTGTGTCTTTGCATTTGCTTCTTAGCCATGGATACTCCAATTTTCTTAGTTTGTTCTTGCCGACAGAAGTTTTTGTTAGAAAGCATCACATCACAAAGGCTTGAAAAGGTTTTCTTCATTAGGACTTCCATTTTAACTGTGCCAATCTTATCCTTAGTCCTTGGGGAAAGATATGTTGCATCTATCCGCTACTTTCATTTCTACTCTAACATAGCTTCTCACTTTGTAGCGTCACTTATAGACATTGGGCTACTTGTTGAAGACATTCGTGCTACTTCCAACTTGATAGTGAAACCTGAATTCTTAGAGAATCTAGATACCATTTTAGTTGTTGCACATTTGACCATTGGGATTCCCTCAATGGATGATATTCCTTGGTTATTGGAACACAAGGAAGTGGTTCCACTTCGGCCCTTTCTTTCTAATCTCCATATCCAAGACTTTGAAGCTCATTAGGAACTCACCTGCATAGGGTATTTAGCCCTAATGGAAGAGGCATCCCACATCAACTGAATGGCTACTATCGTCTGTAACTTTGATCACTCTCTTTTTGACTCGGTTTTGATTTTTTGAATGAGGATTTTTGATATATAATGTATATACATGATACACACACACACACACACACACACGCACACACACACATATATATCTCTTTTAGTACATTTTAAAAGTGTGTTTTACTATGTATGGCTTTATTATTTCTCTTTCTCAGTTCAAAATTTCAAATGTTATAAATTAACTCTCATGTATAAGATAGGTTTAAGCATAATTTGCTAATGCAGAGGCAAGACAAAAGAAAAGAACAAAAAACAAACACAAAACCCTACAAAAAGCAAACTAACCCTAACTACCCTAACTATAACATAATAAAAGATTAACTCTAATAAATAAATTTACTTCAATTTCTATAGCTATTTCTTCTACAGTTTTGTTATGAATTACAACAGGTTTTTCTTTAAATTTGCTTATCAAAATTTTTAGTATTCTACTGTAACAATGAATTATCTTAAATTTTATGCATTTAAACATCATAAATTCAAAAGTGTACTTACCCATAATTTTTCCCATATGTATGCAAATGATCTCATTAGAGATTGATTGCACACATTTCATTTGATGTGACCATATTGTTCCTTCCTCCAGCCCTAGTCCATTTCCATGAACGGCTGCATTTATTTCTTTGCTTCCTCTTCCTCTGAAAATATTCATATCTTTGGCCCTGTCTTCACTTTGCATTTTGTTAGACCAAGATATATCACTATTTATATTGCTATCAAAAAGAGAAAAAGTAAAAACTTGATATTCTATATCTTGTATAAAATTAGGAAAATGTATTTTTATAGCTTGTGAATTTCCAACTTGAAGCATAATACACGCGTTTCCTGCTTGATTTTCTTGCTTCTTTTCGTTATCTGTGTTTTCCATGTATATAGGAAATGATGATTCATCAATTTTGTTTCCTTGTTTGTGATGAAATATCTCTAAATCTCAACATTCTCACCTATTTTCCTACAAAGCGTTAGAATTTTTCTTATAATAATAGTAATTTTCCAACTATTTTCGTATATCAGTTGATTTTTTAACATTTCCAACTTCACTAGGGAAAAACATTTTTCTCATTAACAATCCCTTTCTTTTAGTAGTTAGAACTTCCTCTATTAATGGAATCACTTTACTTACGGCCAAACTTACCCTAGTTAAAAAAATTCACACTCAAGTTTACCGTGATTGGTTGTATCATGAATCCTACACTCGGTGACTCTTCCAAAAGTAAACAAACTCAAAGGATAGAATTTTTTATTAAATTTTTTCCAAATTTTTCCAACTTCCAAAATGAAAACCATCTTGCATCAATTCCTCATTTACAAGCTTCTTATCAGATTTAGAATTAGCATTTCAAAGCATAATTCTCTAATTCTAGGGAATGAAACCCTAAAATATCAAAGAGAGGCCCTCCTAGCGCTAGTTCCTGTTGACGACGATTTCATTTGCAACAAACAGGGTGAATAAATTCTTCATAGACAGGACCACAAAGAGCCTATCCTTCTTGAAAGATATAGAACAAAGACAACCTAAAGGGGAGTTCTACATTAATAGAGTAAATATTGGATTTCATTCAATCCCAATTCTCCGATAACCAGGTCATGGTTGCACTAGGGTCGCTCTCTAGTATTGATGTGATATTGTTGTTAATCTCAAAGGGACTATGGTTTTGAATTGAATATTTTAGGTATGAATTCCAAATTGAAACAATGAGTTCAAGCATCTTGAAACAAAAATATTTGCCATAATATTTCATGAGCATCACAAATTCTTTGCTATCACTTAAGTAGATTTAGCATTAAGCATTCAACAATTTTATGGAAAACAAGAGATTTTCAATAAAATTTCTTCCATTTATTTAAATTTTGGAACATTTTCAAATATTAAAACATCTATTCTAAAACAAAGTATAAAAAATACTGAAAATTAAAAGTTTATCCTAGTTATTCTCCATGGATTCCCCAAAGAATCAATTAAAACAGAGCAAACTGCTTTATACTTCACTAGATTGCTTCATAGATACATATAAAATGGTGAAAGCTTTTAAAGAGAGGGGTTTCATTTCTGGACACTGAGTAGGTTTTGTATGCACCCTTAAATAGAGCAACATACAGTCTTGTTCGGTTAAACTAACAAAACTAGCTACAAAAGATGTTGAGATAGGTAGCTATCTAACAAGCCCTGATATTAATTAATGTCTACGTGCATACAAAGTTTTAAAACAAAATGGTTTATAAAATAGGAAAAAAGAACAAAACTCAAAAGTTTATACTCCTCCGACATCCACAAATTTTGAACATAAAATAAAAATAAAGGATCTTCTAGCCTTTTATAGAACAAAAGGCTCAAACAGGATAAGACAACTGCATGAGAGGAAATCTAAGGGACCAATCTCATCAAGGCATGTGGAATGTAGTGACCAATAGGAGAATTATAATTGAATTCAATAGAAGTCAACTCTAATCACACGTTGAAGCTCTTCGGGTTTTGATCTTTAATTATCAGGGTTCTTCCTTGAACCAAAAAAATCTGCTCAAACAAAATATAGGAACTTCATGCGACAACAAAGTGATCAGGTGGAATTCATACTCCTATATTTTAGGTTCCTCAATTTGAACATTCTAGGAATGAACCACTCCCATGATAGATACACTTCTTTACTACATGCTTGAACTCTAGCATCCCGGTACTCTGGTATCTGGCACATCTTTACAACAAACTTTATTTCAGCACGAGCTCTTTAAATGTATCATTGAACCTAGAAAAACCATCAAATTTGTTTGCAAATATAATTTTCCTGACCATCCATACCAAAACTTTGCATCACAATCAATATCTTCTACAATCACAAATTCTGCATATTAAATCCCTTTAAAAAAACATTTATAACATCTCATGTAAATAAAACCATTATTCAAATGTTAGTACAAAAATATCATAATCAACACGCCTTTCCAAAACATATCATAAATCCTCATACATATACCGGATTAACGGGATCAATAGATAAATTTAAAATTTTAGCATTTTCACTTCACATTACAACCCGGTACTCGGTACCCGGTATTCAACTTTACCCACTTACTTTCTCGGATCTCTGTTATACCGGAACTCCTTCATACCGTACCAAAGCCTTCCATTCAAATTTTCAATACCTTTTTCCTTCTCCATGTTTCCTGTACCTGGTGCCTGAAACACTTACCTTATGAAGTACTTCTATTATCAAAGATTTTCTCTTTCACTTCAGGTGATATTCCAATTTGCTAGCTCCTACCATAAGAGTTATATATTTTTTGTACTTGGGTTCCCAAGTCTTTTCAATCTTGGGGTGTGTTGTGAGACCACACAATAGTGGGTTAACTTCATCGATGAGCTATGGGTTACATTTTCCTTTTACATCGCTCATCACCAAAGTTCTTTAAACCTTTGGCTTTATTTCAACAACGAGCGATGGAAGAAGAACATAAAGTAAGTAGTGTGGTAGCCATGTGTCAGATTTCTATTTCATCACTATGTTTGTCCATCGTTGAAGACATTTCTAACTTCAAGCTCATTGTAGGGACATGGGATGGTTTAGGTTGCTCAAAGGTGTCACTAGTAAGATCCTATCACTAAACTTCTAAATGTTTCTCCTACTCTTCTGCAATGAGTGAGAGGGTCCATGATTTATTATGTGTTAGTGGATGGCTATGTGGCAATTTCTTGAGATCTCCTCGCCTACTTTAAATCATTGTTGTAAAAGCATGAGCGATGGTAAAAGAGGACCATTGATTATGTTTTAAAACTAGAAGATCAACAATTAGGATTCAAACTAGAATGACTATCCATTAGTTTGCTCACACAAATGACCCATCAACCCTTAATGTTGAATGCACTTCAGTGTGGGGTTATTAAATATATTGTCTACTATCTTATTTGAGTAATTGCAGTTGGCACAAGTATAGGAATTCATTGAGTCGAGAAGTTATAATAGGAAAGCACCAAATAGATCTAATTCTGGAAAATAACCAGTCCTCTCCTAGGTAAGTTGATCTTTCGGTCCTGGAACTAGTTTGTTTACTAGGTGGTTTGGGAATGCTATAAGTGGCTAGGTTCATGTGTTTTATAGATGCTAATTTCGTCTGTTGGGAGTTAATTGAAACTATTATTCATAGGATTTAAGATAAGAAGGATAGAATTGTTGGTTTTATTGCAAACTTTATGATTTTAAGTTGCTTAGGGTGATTTCTTAGTATTTTGAAAACCTTATTTTTGTGCAAAGTAATAATGAGTGAACCTAGTGGGTCTAGAGCTAAAAATGATAGGAAACACACTCAAAAATGACTTAGAAAATCTAAACCTCAGAGTGAAAAACCTCAGCCTGATGAAGGAAGTACACCCAAAAGGGAGAGGACTATTAAGAAGAATCATCCTAGGTTTATGGAAGAACTTCCTCATGACCCAGACCAGGAAATAAAGAAGGTAGGGAAGAGAAAGACTAGTGAGGGTATCGTGACTCCTCATTTTTAGGATACTTCTTCTAGAATGTGTGATATTATGGTACCACAAAGTGGTTGTGACTTATTCTCCTATACTTTCAAATGAAGAGAAGCTAACCGCCTGACTTGCAACATATGGGTATGTGACATAGGAAAATTGGTATGCCCAAATGTCTTTGTGGAGGTAGACTTAATGTTGGGATTGGCCAGTTGTTATGATCTAGATGATAGAATAATCAAAAGGTCCCCTAACTTCTTTCCCATGTTGGATATTTCCACGAGCTAGAGAATAGAAGCTTTTCAGTTGAACCCATCTGCCACTAAACCCAATAACTTCTGTGAGCTATACAATGAGTATGAGAAGAAAAAAAATTGGTACAAAAAGGGTGTGTTGCCTATTCATGCATGATATAATGAAAAATGGTATGCCTTTTATTGCTTCTGAGGTGGAACCATTTGATTATGCCGACTTCAAAGATTACTTCAAGAATACTTATTATGTTAAATGTCAGGTTTTGCATAAAGAGTATGATATTAAGATGGATATTGCCCTGATGAATTTGGCTATTGACATTCATCACAAGTATTAGAACAAGGCTTGGCATTATGCTACTTAATTTACTAAGCACTTGCATGAGGACCTGGTGAAGTTGAAGGATGCCACTCACCCACTATACTGCAAACATTATTCTTTATTGATGTACCTATTGTTGTGGAAGAGTAGGAAATTGATGAGAAATTATATAAAATTAAGATAATTTGATGACATGGATAATGAATTTCCAGTGCAAATGTGGACACATATTTGGGATGAGCACTGTCCATAATCTAATTACAACATGTTCTATAATATTTTCAAAATATTGGTGCTAGAACAACTTGGTTTGAAACATGTGCAAAGAATTTCACAAGGTATCAAGGAGATACTAAGGCCACTAGAATATGAACAGGACACCAAACAAAAATTCAATTAGGGAGATTGTTATCTTCATACCAATTATACTACTATTAGGGTTTATGGAACCCCAGTGCAACTGCACAAGTTGCCTATTTATGTATCAAACTGACAGGAATTTATGGACATAATATAGCAGATGGACGTCATGGATAAAGAATATTTTAGGGGTCCAAGAAAAGATTCTCTTGAACCCTGATGTACATTTTGCATACTTCAGTTGTACTTCAAAGGAGGGTATTCAGAGGTTTGGCTCCCTTCTAAATAACTATAGGCTAAAGCAATATTTCAATAGGATTAGTGATCCTGAGGGAGTGATCTTGGCTCAAAGCAAAGCTAGGGGATTGGGAGCAAAATCCCATCAGTTCTATTTCCAAGAGGATGTAATCAAGAATATGTCCACTAATGAGGAATTAAATACTAGAAAGGATGCATGGAGGAAGATATGTGCAATAGAGGAGAGGATGATAAGGGATAACCCTTTTTGTGTCAGCCCTTACTTAGGGATAGAAGATAAGTTTGTAAAATAAAAAATGATGTTGGGTGATTTTAGTGATAGAAGTTTCTTTGAGAAGGTAAAGCAAGTTGAGATTGATGCTAAAGTTGTAAAGGAAAACCATGATGCCTAGAAAAATAGCCATTCTGCTCAATCTTCCACTCAAAGCACACATATACGATCAAGTAAGACTAGTAGACAACCTGTTGTAGTCCCATTAGTGGCTTATTAAGAAAGTGAGTAGACTGGTGAGGCTCAAGTCCCAGAGGAATTTGGTGAGCATGTCCCAATGGAATAGGAAGTGTTATCTCTCAAAAACATAGGCGAAATACCTTAAGAGGTTGCCAATCTCTTGATACATTTCAGGGTAACAGACAAGGCCAAAAGATTTAGACCTTCTACTCTTCAGGTGCTACCAGACCTAGGTGGGTGTACCTACAATAATGAAGCATACTTGACCAATATTTATTTCCTAAAACAATTTACCCACACTGGAAAATAGGAGTACATAAATGGGTTTAAATTTGGTATAAATTTTATAAGCAATATTAAGGAAAAATTCAAATATGTTCATATGAAAAACTGAATGAAACTAACAACAAAATGGTAGAGACTAGTGCCTTATTGGGTGCACAAAGTCAAATGAAAATCTGAAATGAGTAACTTCTCTCTGGAAGAAATTCAAATTGTTTGGCATATAGGTTTTAAGTTTATAATTGGTATAAACATGTAGGGATATAACTACTGAGTTCTTCTTAATGATCCAAATGGGATTCACTAATTACTATGATTGATTAAAATGACTTAATATTTCCTTGAAAGAACCAATTAATCCAATCACATAGGTATAGAAAATGTGCCCTGATAAACTAAAGTATATCCTTGACATATCAGTTTAAATAACTAGAAAACACCAACTTTGGAGACAACATCATCAATGCTTTCAATTAATACAACAAACAATTAAAACCAGAAAAATGTCGCAAAATCAAATGATTTCCATTTACATCTCCATTATTTCTTACATGCATCATAGTCTCATACAAAAACCATTTTGTTTTCTATAGTTTCTATTTGCAATCTGTCTAACCCCCAATTCACTGTCAAAAGTAAGTATTTATACATTAGCAACCTAAAGAGTTGCGTCCCTTCATATTCGCATCTCAGGCAATCCTTGCATTCAGGCCTTTACCACTATTCTTTGGACTTCCGCGAAGACATCATGTAGTCTCTCGGACATTCTGAGTCTCTCCGACCTCCAATAGGTTACATATCGCATTGATATCCTACAGTCATACCAACACTTCAAGTCTCCTTGATGACTATTTTGTATCTTTGCTTATATCACTATGTTCTCCTATAGTTAAACCAATGCTATGTGTCTCTCTGACGGTTATCCCTTCAATCACGAGTATATTGTTGAGACTCACGCCGATAAAATCCATCTTTATGACTTAAGGCATAGGCAAAATGTTCCACAAATTACTTGGTGTCTTATCGAAGCATCTCCTTAGGTTCAACTTCTGATCGTTGAGACTTAACAATTTTCCTGCCGATAAGGATATACTTGACATGACTCTCCTAGCTCTCACCAATGAAACCTGTCTCGCCGAATGTACCTCCAAGTTTAAATCTTGTTGCCATGACATAGGGGTCGGTAAGACTCCTAGACTTCATTCTGATGGCAACAATAGGACCCACCTTCGGCTTTATTGGCCAGACCAAACAAATGCTACAAGACATTACACCGATGACTACTATCTCAGTGACACAACTCTTTGCATTCTGATCGGTATGACTTACAATGGCTCGCTATGACTCATTCCGATGAAGATTTTCTCACCAATATGTCCCTATGTCTTCGATCGGTGAGACACAAATGTGATCGCCATGACTAATTCCGATGACCACTGTTTTGCCGATAGGACCCCTGCATCGCTGAAACTGCAAACTGCATCATGCCGATGTGTACTACCAAATGAAATAACATTAGTAAGACTCTCCCGATGTCTTGCCAATAGACTGAAAAAGACACATTAGTATTAAATTCCTTATGGATTGGGGAGACCCTCACCATCTCTTGCTGATATAACTTATAAGTTCAAACACTTAGGGCCAAGTGAATTTTACAAGGCCAAACAATGAAAACTGACAGAAGTATGGGAAGAAATGTCACTTAGAGCAGATGGCATGGACTTCTTGAGAGACTTTACGAGTACAGGCAGTCATAAAATTTCTCAAAATTTCACAGTTCTAACAGTGGCTCCATTAGGGGATGGATGATTGTAAGATCATCGCAAGGATTCATACCTCTAGGTGAGTAGACCAGACTTTCAAGGGCATGGACTAATGAGTAGGATGGAACGAATGGGAAAGGAGATGAACAAAAATTGTATACTACTATACATGGAAAAAAATTATTTTAAAAGAAGGAATATTAGGATTGTCCATGTACTGGCAATTCCTGTTCCTTTTATTTCCTAAACTATTGTGCATGGAAAAGAAATTTTTAAGAGGATTGTCAAGATTTTTCCATGCACTAGCAACCCTTAATCCTCTGTATAGCTCAAGAGAAAAAATGCTTCAAGAATTGCTCATGTACAAGCAACTCCTGTTCTTCACTAGTCATATTTTGCAAGTAATACGAATCTTCACCTTTCTTGCCAACAACAACAAAGGGTCCCAACCACAAGGCTTCAAATTTCCCATGTTTTCCCTTCTCCTAACATCTTGCATTCCACATTAACACTAGATCATTTTCTTCAAATTTTCTATCTTATGCTCTTCTATCAAATAAATACTTCATTTGTGCTTGCAATTTCAGATTCTGGTTTTGAGCTAATCTTCTCATTTCATCAAGCTCTACCAATTTCTCCATTCTTTCCTCCATCGGTTCTGGAATATCTGTATCTTCCTGAAGGATAAATTTGTAAATTGGTAATAAATTCTATAAAGGCATTCTAGCTTGTATTCCATATACCAACTCAAATGGGGATTTTCTAATTTCCTTTTTCACAGTTATCCTATCAGCCCATACAGTCAACCTCAATCTTGAATCCCAAGCCTTCTTATTCCCTCCTAGCATTCTCCTTATAATTTTCATAAGACTATTGTTGCTAGACTCTGCTTGACCATTAGCTTGTGGATGGTAAGGAGCTGCATAAGAAACAGTGATACCATATTTATTGCAAAAATATTTAAACTCATCAGATCTGAAACACATCCCATTATCAATAATCAATCTTAATGGTGTACCAAATCTGGTGATAATGTTATCCATTAAAAAATTGATCACAACTTTACTTGTTGCCTGCTTGGTTGGGACTGCCTCCACCCATTTAGTGAAATAATCAGTAGCTACCAGTATCCATTTATGTCCTCCACTTGATTTCTCTTGTATCTCACCAATAAAATCAATACCCCACTAATGAAAAGGGGCATCAATCTACAAAGTTCTGAGTGGTAAAGCTCCCTAATACTTCAGTTTCCCTGAGAACTTCTAGCACGCTTCACATCTTCTTACATATGAAAAAGAATCATTAAAAAATTTTGGCCAGTAATAATCTACCCTAAGAATCTTGTGTGTAGTCATCTTTGCAGAATAATGGCCTCCACAGACCCCTTCATGCATCTCTCTCAAAACATGCTTGGCCTGTGACTCATCAAGACAAAGCAACAACATCCCGTCCCTATTTTTCCAAAATAAATCACCTTCCGTATACACATATTTTGATGCTTGCAGCTTCAAGGTTCTTCTCTGATTATCACTTAATCCTTCAGGGCACTTCATGTATCTGAGGTAATGCATGATGTTTGTATACCAAGGAGTATGCTCTATACTTGCAATTGTACTTCCTTCATCTTATGGATATAAAAGCTTCCAATGCCTCTGCATTCCATTCTACCTTTTGTCCCTTCCTTAACATCTTTGATATGGACTTAATAATTTCAAAAAAATTGGACACAAATCTCCTAACAAAATTGATCTATCCAAAAAATGACTAGATGGCCTTAACAGTCTTAGGAATAGGGATTTTATCTATAGCCTCAACCCTCTCAGGATCTATTCTGATTCCCTCCTTTGACAGAATATGTCCTAAGAGTTTACCTTATGTGACTGCAAAATGACAATTTTTAGGATTCAAACTGATACCATTCTCCAAAGCCTTGATAAATATTTTTTCAAGATGTACTACATGGTCTTCAACCCTTTTTGAATAAGTAGTAAGGTCATCTTGATATACCACCATGATAGCATTAATCAAGTCTGCAAATGCTATGTCCATAGCTCTTTGAAAGGTTGCACCTACATTTGTGAGACCAAATGGCATTCTCATATACATGTATGTTCCCCATGGGGTTGTAAAAGTTGTCTTGTACTACTCAGATTCTTTTACTTTGACCTAGTTATAACCATAGAACCCATCCATCATAGATAAAATCTCACACCTCGTAACTTTGTGTAATACAACTTCCATATTAGGTAGAGGGTAATTATCTTTGAGAGATGCCACGTTTAAATTTCTGAAGTCCACACATAATCTGATATCCCCGTTCTTCTTCCTCATAGGAACCAGGTTTGAAACCCATGTTGAATGCCTAATAGGTTTGATAATACCCCCATCTCTAAGCTTTACCAATTCCTCCTACATTTTTGGTTCCAATGTTGGGTTAATAGGT
>VDFB02291804.1:0-82651 GCA_007258455.2 Sequoia sempervirens
CTTGGGGATGTGTGCAAGGTAAGAGCTAATTTTTTTATAATACCAGCAGTCTTAACAGTAGACCCATCTAATTGCACTACACCTTTTTGAGGATTAGGCTCATAAACAAGACCTAATTTATTAGCTAAACTCTTAGGCATGACTGAACTACTGGCACTAGAGTCGACCATACAATTATGCACAATTTTATCACCTATGATCAGACTTAAGTAAAACGGAGGGGGCTTTACCTCTTTTTCTTTATGCCCACCTTTGTCCTCCAGATCGTTAGCTAACACAACCTTCGCAACTCCTTGATTTGCACTGTCAGAAATAGACAACTCGGCCAAAGCACTCTGCAGTAAACTTTTCTGCCCTGGGAGCTATAAAGCGTCTAAAATTGACATATTGACAGTAGTTTTCTTGAGATGCTCAATAATATTGAAGGGCGAAACATTTACCTTCTGCTGGTTTTTTGTAATAGCAGCTTCATTTTGCTTCTGCACAGGCTAAGAATGCATTTTTGACAGCTCCTTGTTTGGTATCTCCTGCCTTCTTTGCAGAATCTACATTTTAGGTTGTGTGGCAGCATTAAGCTCTGATAAAATAGGTTGCTTATCGACTAAGGGTTGTTTTTGTGCACTTCCAGCTTGTTGTCCTAGATCCATAGCTCATTTTTTAGATCTGGTATTAGCCGAAATAGGAGAACCTTGTCAATCTTGGCCATTCATGCCATAGAATTTGGAGCTCTGCCAATTCGGCAAGGTGACCTCTAAATTATCTTGTTGTTCTTGATTCTTATCTGCAATATGTTCTGAAGCAGCATATATATTCTGCACCATTAAAGCTTGATTTCTTACTCTGTTGGCACATGTCGATTGGTTGTGGGGCTGATTGCACAGATAACACCCGTCGCAATCCTGGGCGACATTATTTTGTGGCACAAGCTCCTTTGACAAGCTGGCTGCATTTGGATTGTATGGCTGGAATGGCCTAGGATTAAAGTTTCTTCTTTGGGCTTGGTAATCACCTTGGAATGCGGGCCTATTTTGTTGGTTTTGCTGATAAGGGGCTTGATAAGGCTTATGTTCTTGGCCAACGTGCTTCTTAATAGTCATCAGGTCATTCCCAATGGTTTTTAACATGATTTTTAGCTCTTGCATTTTTGGATTTGGGGCTAGGGCAGCGACCTCTTGGGCTGTATTATGATATCCTATTGCTGGAACTGGCAGGACAGCAGCCAAGGGAGGAATGGCAGCAGGAATAGGTGGCTGTATTTCTGGAAACAAGGGCATAGGAGGTCTAAGAGCTATGTCTCTAACTTGAATGAGGCAATTTTCAGCATTTATAGCAATATTATAAGCGTTAGGAAGTGTTAGACCGCCCATAGACTGAGTCATAACAACAATCTTGCTATTTAAAGCTTTTAAATAAAAAAGAAATGCATGTGTTGGTAAGGGATTTACCGTTGCCGGGATTCTGTCCCAAGTCCTCTGAAATCTGTAATTGAAATCTGCCAAATGTTCGTGCGGTGCCCTTTGAATAGTACTTAACTGCTCTAACAAAGATAAATTGTCAAATTTATCAGCAAAGTGCTGGTATAGGCCATTATCTAGAGTGTCCCATGTTGCGATTGAGTTTGCAGCGAGACCTTTGAACCACTGTAGCATTTTTCCCTTAAGTGACGCAGCTAACAGCCTTAGAGCGACGTTCTCTTGAGTGATATTGTGCACCGAGCATAACGTGGCTACGTCACGGATGTGTTCGACCAGTGTAGTGTAATCCTCTCTGGTGAAATATGGTAGTCCTCGAAGAGCTACTACTGGAATATCATCATGTTGAGCAATATTTAATGGACTGCCTCCATTGAAGAGTGTGAACGGGTGTTGCCTTGGTGGTGCTGCCATCGGTGGAATTTGTGAAATCGGGACTGGTGTACCAGGTGACAGAACTAGGGCACCAAGAATAGGAGGCGTTGACTTTGATCTTGCAGGGGTTTCAAAAAGTCTTCTTGTTGTCCTGCCTCTTCTTTGTGATGGGGACAGCTCTCGATACTTGAAGGGTGTTGAACTTGATCTTGTTTAAATATTTTTCATGTGCGGGCTATACCAGTATGCAAAAACAGAATCAGGGTCGCTAGGTATATTGTGATAGCCTCCTGAAGGCTGGAAAAATCTACTACATACAACAAACAGCAAACTGAAATATTAAATATTCTCTGAAAGTTACTTTCAAGGTCCCACCAGGCGTGCCAAAAACTGTTATCAATAGTTTTGCACCCTACTGAATACAATATTCAGCAAACTACTGAAACATGGAAACCTCCTTCAGATGTGGGTGATCTACACGAAAGAGGAATCTCCATAGTGAGTTGGTTCTCTGAATGATAAATCCTATTCTAAAACTCCAAGGGAAAAGGGATAAAAGATGATCTGAAAATAAATCTGAATCTAACTGATGATTAACTAAAACTTCTAATAGAAAATTGAAACCTACCACTCACAACAATTCCTTCACTATAATGATTCCTAAAATCTCACCAATACATGATTTCATCATTAATTCATATGAAGATACAGAACTTCGAATACAACATATAACCTGAAAACATGAAACCTTGTGCAGAAAAAACTCATAAAGGCAGGACATTAAGGTTCCAAATTTGAACACACAAAACATCAAACTATTGTTACCAGCTTTAAGACAAGAAAGTGGAAAGAAGAACTCCGTTGTATTATTGGGAACTGAAAGAGTGTCAATCTGTCAAAACTGAGTACAATGTTCACAAGCTCAACAAATGCCTAAGAGCAAGAACTCCGATCTAAACTACTTTGAATGAGAAAGAGAGCTGAAAAAACTAAGTCTATCACAACATAACTCTCAAGAAACCCTAATCCGAACTCAAAAAAAAGCTCAAGGAAAAAGGCTTCAAACTGCCTCAAAAACTACAAAAAAGCAGGAAAAAGCACAATGCTTTTATGATCACACTGTCAAGCCTCTAAAAATAGGCTAATCTCGCTTTAAAAGCTCAAAAACAATCTTATCTCTCCAAGGTAGGTCTGAAATCCGACCAAGAGGAAAATTCAACAAAAATATGCTAAAAATAGCATGAAAACACAAAGCAATTTATAAAATATCGCTTTATGATTCTGCTTTACAAGATGCAGATTTGCACAATTTATCAATTTTTTGCAATTAAAGATTTAGAATCTTTTGCAAAAAAAAAAGAAAGTATCCTTATTGCTCAATTACAATATCTGATTTTATCACAAAATCATAAAAATAAAACATTACATAATCTTCCCTCATGCCTTCGATTTTCATTGATTTCTGTAAAATCAACCAAAAAATAAAACCCTAAAAAGATCAATGACCTTAAACAAAAGCTCCTAGGTCATATGGCATTAAAACCTAATCTTACGTCACAAGATATCCATCAATATTATCCCCAAGGCTTCATACTTCACCACTTAATATTTCACCAAGGCAAAAGGAATAAATCAACAAGACCTAACCCATAGACCAACTTAGGAATTTGGCCTCCCTCATATATATTTGGACTTAGATTTAATAAATCACAAGGAAAGCATTATGAATTTCGGCCTCCATTGAAATATAACATGTGTTTTGATCGAATATTCTGGATCACCATGATGTTCGAATTAGGGTAAGTGAAAATAGGGTCAAACCCTAATTATCACTTCATTTTGCACACTCCCTAATTCGAAGAAAACTTTGCCACCACCATGACTCTGTCAAGCTCGAGCTCATAAGCTTTGAGGAACCATTCCATGTTCACCAGTGGTCTTAAACTCCAGTGTGTAAGCTTTGTCCTATCTACATTGAAGTTCCTTCACTTATTATTGAAAGCCAAAAGGCCCAAAGGCCACGGACTATATGAACTTACTCTCTGATTTTCTTTTACCGTGCTTTGATTCACCTCAGCCGACAAGAACTTGAGCTCGGCCCTATCAGTATACTCCATGAGAGCTTGCCTTGTGTTATTATTTTCCTCCTACCGTGCAGGGGTAAGCTTTCTACCATAGCTTCATGACTTTTATGGCATCACATTTTGTTCTTCTGGACCTAAGACCGCGGCTATACATAGTCTAATATCATTATTTCCTTGTTCCTTTGTGCTCATATCTATCATTGTTGTGCTATACTCCACCCTGAGAGCTCGACCATCACTTAAGAACTCAAATCTCTTGCATTTGGAAGCTATCTACAACTTAAGTCGTGGCTAGAGTGTTTACTTCGGCCTCAAACTGGTAATTCCTCTCGGCTTTCTTTGGTTCTTTGAAAACTTAGAGGGTTCCTTCTCTACTCATAGATTTTGGCCATATCTGGTCATGCCAAATGCGCACTGTAGGAAGCATTCTTTTGAATTTTGGGCTCGACCCAGAACAAAAAACTCCTCTTTATGCCTTTCTGAGTGTAAATCTGCTTATGGGTGTCATAGGAATTTTTAAAAAAACTGCATCTTCTTCCTTCTGTTGCTCGACCCAACTCAGGAAACTTGCATTTGTTGTATATTCTTTCTATTTAATTCAATACTTCACATGGGTTATCACTGTAGCTACTTCCTCTGCATTTTGAAGCTAAGCTGAAAGTGGGTCTTTGAAATTATTAATGAAAATTGTATTTCCTTTGGCTTTGAAGCTTGAATTAGCACAGAAAACTGCATATTTTGTGGTCTACTGTTGTTTTCATATGAAACCCATATGGGTGCTCTCCATTATTGCATTTTTCTATATTTGGAAGTTCAACCCAAATATGGGTATCATAGATGGCCGAAAATAATGAAAATTTGTGTGTTTATTGGAAACCCCAACATGGGTAACTGTTGTTCATCTTTGTTTACGTTCAGAACTGAAAGCCCCTGTAAGAGTAACAAAAACTATGTATTTTCACTGAATTCAGTTTATGGGCTTGACCCATCATTCATTACATGTAGTCTTGCATTTCGGCACGAACCCTCAAATGGGTATACCATATTTCAAAGAACAATGTATGCATTTTCTACTGGGGTTTGATTCACAATAGCTTTATATGCATTTATATTTTAGGAAAGACACTCACATCATTAGCTATAATAGAAAACTCCATATTGGCATTTGATATTTGAAGAAATAATGCTCATTTCTGTATCTTTCATTACTCTATTTGTCGTCTCTTTTAACAGTAGTGGGGACCATGTTGCTCCAAATTTTTCATCGATGTCACTCCTTGTCAGAGAAAGACTTCCTTTTGAGATGACTGTGATGAGCTGTCCTTCTCAAACCTAAACATGATCATCATACTTTAATGCTTTTAAATTTATTGAAATGCCTTTGGTCACTCATTATCTTATGATCCATGGATGGCTACCATCCTAGCATTTAGAACAACATTGTCTTCAACTGCTAACTGTCCTTGCACTTCACATTTGCTAACAAGAACAGTGACATCCGTACTATCAGTCTAGTTGAGACTGACTGTTCATCTATTAATGCATCGTCTGTTAGATAATTGTCAATTATTCTTTTGAGAGGTATACTTTGAATGATAGAATAATTGAATGCAAGAATAAGTCTGTAAATTAGTGTATTTGACTGCTTCCTTTTTGAACAGCGATGTATCAAACTTACCTTGAAGCAACATTGTATTCTCAGCCCAAAACCATTTCATGCACAATTCCCTTCTTGAATGAAAAACTGAAACCTATTTCACACTTCCTCTGTTAAAAAGTGCTCTTCGTTGAATAGTGCTTCTTTATGATCAGGCATCATGAGACTAAATGATAACAAAACTCCATGATGATATTGTGATCCCAATTGAGCTCACTGCTTGATCAAGACCTCTGAAACAAAAGAATGACCTGACTGTTTGTATTTTCATTTCATCTCCTTAGTACTCTTGTTATTCTTGTGTCCCTTAATTTGAAATGAATATAGTCTGATACTCTTGGAAACACTGCATTAATTAAAACTTCATATATTTCTGAAAAAAATAGCTATCTCCATCTATAAACATCTTGCTTGTATTGTTTTGGAAAAAACTTGATATTCTGGAAATGAATCTCATGTATTTGGCCATGTTTGAATTTGGGACAATCATTTGCTTGATGCTTGTAACTCTTTGAAGATATAATAGAACAATCTCCACCATGCAAACTTGCTTAATATATAAAAGGTTAGTAATCCCAATAATTATGCAAAGTCTAGGCTTCTTTAAGCATTCAGATTTCTTATTTTCGGCATGATTATGTGCTTGTCTGTTGTGGAAAGGATGGCCTCTTAATATATATTATCTCCACACTTATATTCTATATGCATAGCAGTGTCTTTTGATTTCTCTCAACTTTAACATGGCAACTTCTACCTTCTGCTCTTGAACTCTGTAGAGAATTTTGAATTGAAACATTGCATCACTACGAACCACCTCTACTCACTAGTTCATATGCATAACTAACAACTTTAGAAGCACCATTCTGAAAAGACAAAACTTGCTCTCCCCTTAACATGCTGGAATGATTACCTTGTTATTACAATTCATAATGCAATATTTACTTTACCAGCCAACTAGAACTAGAAATCCATTCAACACTCAAATGCACTGTCTGTCCTTTGTATTCTTGAGCAACATGGTACTCTTCATGCATTTCTATGTTTCACTTATCAAACTGCTTTTAAAAATTGTTCTCTCTCATGATGCAAATTAAAACAAAACATTAAGGTATAATGTATGCATGTTCACTATCTGAGAAAGAGTTGATGAACTGAAATTTGCATGACATATATGATTACGATCAGCACAAAACATGAACTTATTTAGCAATATCTGATGTAAATGTATTCAGTTGAATTCCTTAAGTGAACTAAACTCATTGTTCACCTGTAGCCTTCAAAAGCAACTCTGATCATTATGAATGAACAGTTGGCTTTGTTGCTTGATGGATAACTCTGTTTTACTCTTTCAGTTGTTCTCATTTCATTTGATGAATATGATAAAGTATCTTTTAAAATCAGCCCATTTAATGAATAGGGTAGCATGTCGAGCTCTACCCTTGTGGGATCTCGTTTTTCTCCACATGCTTGGTCTTCGAATAATGTTCAGCTTCGTGACTTTACCTATACCTGCACAAGGAAACAAACAATGTTAGCATAAAAATAGAACATGATGATCATGATATTGTTATCTCTCCTTCAGCTCACTTCTTTCGTACTACACTTGATTGATTGTGTCAATGCATAGTTAATAGTAGATTGTACTATTGTGGGTGCCTTATATAGGTTACTTCATAATCAGAGCTACTGACACCCCTTCCTTCTCTTACAGGTCGACGGAGCTCAAAAAGGCGAAGGGTGCACCATTCAGCATCAAACGTCGATAATCAGGCAATGATGATTATGCTATCACTTATATACTTTAATTTCTGGATCTTCAGTAGTGCAATGTGCTATTAGAAATGTATTGTAACAGTCACAGTTATATCCACGGCTTTTGTGGATCTTTGATTTCAATTCTGCTTTTCAATTGAAAAGAAAATGCATTTTTATGCAATGTTGTAATATCATTCTGATTGTGAAATCAAATGAAGCCTTCTAAAAATATGAGTTTTTTATGAAATAAATGAAAGCATTTGAGATGCTATTTTGCTCATGTACTCAATTCTGTAATTCTTTTAAGTCTTCAACATCTGAATGGCACTCTAAAACTCTATTTCTTCCTTAAAATGCATAACTGTCACTCAATGAATAATGACAATAATGTGAAAGAGCATTTGAACTTCAATATGCAATTCCACGTAATGTTAAATAACAATCATCCAGCTCCACCAATCGAGCTGTGGTGAAAAATTGGTAACAGGGGGCATTAAGCATGTCTCTTAAAAATTATTTTCATCCTTTTGTTGTTAAGCTAACTTCAAAGAACTATTTGTCTTAAAAAAAATGGATAAAGAATCATTTACTTGAGCAGGATCTACTACCCTATCTCCTTGGACTTGTTCTTGAGCCAAGTCACTATAATCAGAAGAATGCATGGTTTAACAATAATTACATGGTCTATGGACTAATATGTCTTAATATTTCTAAGTATATTCTACATCATATAGCGCACACTGAGTACCCTTTCATTGCTTGGACCATCATTTAGCAATTGTATGGAGACATTGGATCTTCATCTGAAAGTGATGTTTTCTTGGAGAATTAGGCTATTTTGGATGATATTAAGACTTGTGTTTCCCCATCTTGTGTGGATGACCAATTCATTGATACCCCATCACCATCTACTATTGCTACTTTAGATTTTAGTGTTGCTTCTTTGAAATTTTCTAGTGATTCTTTATAGCAGGACATACATTTTCTTTTAGATTCAACTTGGGATGATCTCTTGACAGGTATTTTAGACTTGTTTATGGAGACACATATTGTTGATTTGGGAGACAGTATTGATGAAGTTCATCTCCTATTTGATGAAGTTTTTTCTTCTTTAGTTGTTGTGAGGGAACACTTTTACCCTCTTGTTCAATTTCTTCATGATCATTCATCACAGTTTGACATGAGTGTGGATACTTTAGATCAACATTTAGAGGATACATCTTCAGAGGAAATACTTGTTTGGATGGTGTTCTACATTAGCCTTTAGGAGATTTTGATTTCTCATCTTCAGCAATGTGGCCTAGAATGTTTGATTTGATTTGATTGTGACAGGTTTCAACATCGACACAAGGATACTTGAACTGACTTCAGAGACTTCATACATCTCACACTTTCTTCGTACATATTCCTTTTAGGACTTGGGAGATAGCTCGCATACACCTTAGGTTTTGTTTCTTCCTAAGGGGATGAATGTTTTTCGACAATTGTGGACCATGTTCTACATCCAGTTTTGAGCATCTGCCATTTGATCTCTTTGGGGGGCTTCTTTTTCCTTCCACTTAAATTCTCTCTCTATTATGGGGGGCATACTTCCTTTTTGTGGGATGGGGCTTCTTCTTTTTTGGAGGGAATTTTATATGTACATGGGTATCTAAAATGGCTTCATTTTTTGGCACCCATAATCTTTTGTATCCTCCTGAGCTATGCTTAAGGGGGGTGTTGGTGTAGGTTTTTTTTCCTAGTGGGTTAATTTATTTTCCCTTAGTCCTAGGTTTTTCCTACACTTAATTAAGCTTGCTTAGGATAATAAAGTTAGTTTATTACTAGGATATAAGTGTGTGGTATCCTCTTCCTTAAAGGGTGGAACACATTCCACATTTGGTGGCATCCTCCACTTTTGGTGGTCCATACTTTCCACTTTTGGTGGGCATCTCCACTTTTGGTGGTCCATCTCCAATTTTGGTGGTCCATCTCCAATTTTTGTGGTTGATTCCTATTGGTTGGATTTTCCACCTACCTCCTCTCCTAAGTTCTATATAAACTCACTACCTAGCTTGTATTTTCATACTCTTGCAATACTCTTGCATCTATTCATTCTCTTGCATTGTTGCATACTTTGGCATACATGCACCTTGATGCATGCAATCATTATTCATGCATCTTTGCATTATATTTTTTCAGCTTGGAAGCTCTTAATGCAATTATGTCACATCGGCATTGCATAATCTCTCAGATTTCTAGTTTGAATTCTTATGTTTTTCCAGTTTATCTAGCTTTGATTTTCTCTTAAAAAGTTCCTTGGGTTATTCAATCTATTTCAGATTTCTAACAAATGTGAGCCTCTTTTAGGAATTTTTCTAATTTCTTCCCTTTTCTTGTATCATCTTAGTCTTAGATTAGGATATATAAGGATGTGTCCTTTTAATCCTAGAGATTGACTTATTGGCAACATCCCACACCACTTGATCTTTTCATTGTTGGTGGTTCTGGCACTATAAATTTTCTTATTAGAACAAACAACACCTAATCTCTACCAATAACTTCTACCACACCTAGTCAAACTTAAACTTTCAAAAACTCTATTCTAAGGCCTAAGTTGCACTTTTCCAATTTAGGTGATACTTTGGCTACTTATTTTCACTTATCACTTGATGACTCTATCTAAATACCCCATAGTAAAAGTTACTTAAATATCCTATGACCCCAAGAACTACCACAAGATCTACTACAATATCTAAGTGCATATCATAGTGTAACTTATTATGCTCATCCCAAGAATACAAACTCAAACTATTTAGCAACCACAAACTCAAACCTAAATATCTAATCCTATAATGGTTACCCAAAAACCTTCAATAATATACCCTACATGGAACACAAAATGTCTATTTGTTTCCCTAGTATCACCCATTATGTGGGTAACCTTCTTAGGCACTACATTTTGGTCTCTCCCACACTTCATAGATAGAGACTCAATCACCCCTTTAGGAAATTTGCATGACATTATGAGACATTGCACAATTCATAATATTGGAGAAGAAAGCATCACACTCAAATTACTTATCACTTCATTCAAGGGAAAGGCTCTTGATTGCTACCAATCCTTAGCTCCTCTATTAATAGAAAAATGAGATCAATTAAATGTCAAGTACTAAACAATAATTTTAATTAAAATGGAGATTCTACCTTTTTTTTAGAACAACTCACCACTATAAATAGGATTCATATATAAATTCTAGCAAATTTCAATAACATGTTTCAAAAATCCTAAGATAAAGTTCCTCTAGAAGTGTGTCCTCCCTCAAGTATGGCTTGCACTTACTACTTAAAGGATATATATTCTAATATTTCCATGGTGGTTGAATTGAAGGGAAAGAATAATATTCTATATGTACATGATATTTCCATCACTACTAAAAAACTTGATTAAGAATGGGAGGTTGGCACCTTACCCCCCATTCTATTGTTTCCAAATATTTGCCCCTCATGTCAACATGCACCCATAAACTAATTGAAAAATACTCCTTCCATGAATCCTATACCTACCAAACCATAAATTGAATACTTGTTTTTTTATCTATCAACTCCAAGTGAGCTCAATTATATAATAAGTATATCTAATGAGGTCAATGCCCTGAGAAGATGGAAAACCAAAGGGCATAGACCACCATATCCCAACAACCAACAAGCCCAAGTTTAGAAGTATAATCATAAAGATAATAATGGCTAAAAACCTTTTCAAAATAGTAAAAAATTATAATAAATACAATCTTACCAACCAAATAGACCCACTAACAACTCTCAATCAAGCAACTTCTACAACAAATTTAATATAATCTAGCTAAAGAACCAGTTTTGCACCAAAATAACTATAAACAAGAAGTAACTACTTTGTGCCACCTTTGTTTCATACTATGTATCCCTACTACATGTCCTAGAAACCTCTACACTCGATTTCCCTCTTTCACTGGCCAATGTCCAAATGATAATCAAGACACTCACTTTCCTATGGAAAATCCCTACATAGAACAATAAGTGCTAGAGAGAAATTTGATGACATGGGAATATTGTGTGTCCTATGTAGTGTTTTAGCCCTTTGTAGGTATAGAAAAGTAGTATGTCTATTTTAATACTAATCAAGGGCCAAAAGAGAGAATTCAAAGCCCAAATAAAAGATGAGAAACCAACACCTAGAAAGTAAAGGAATGAAGAAGCCCCACTATTTTTCATATGCATGGTCTCCACCTCAAGAACCATGAGTCCAATTGGTGTAAATATCAATGAGCTTGAAATATTTATACAATTGGACCCACACCAAAAGTATCGAAATGCAACACTTAGAGTTGAATATGCACATAATATTATAAAATACATACTATAGGAAGGTTCCTTCAATATTGTAAACCATTTGAAGAAATCTACTTTCAATATGCCACTATGGGAGGTCCTCTCGATCCTAGAATAGATGGATATGTAAGAAGAAGCTCTAAATAAATAGAATATAAAAATAAAAATAAAGACACCAACCCACTCACATTCCTATGGCAATCAATCCTCCACATATCATTTTTGAGGTGGTAGTAAATGAGATAAATAAGATCAACCCCAATCCATTCTACTTAATATTAATATATTGGGATAAATTGATCCATAATTATGTGGTAGACTCCATTCGACGCCCCTATGTAATGCCTATAAATTTAAGGATTCCTTGGGCCTATCTTATGAACCTACTACTAAGGAAATTTGATGTCACCCCAATAAATTCTATCAGGATGATCAAGGACCTTCTTCTTTCAGTTTTTGTGCGTCCCAATATTGAAGTGCTTCAAGATGTATCCATAATAAAATTCCCCACTATATTTGGCATATTCTTCTCCAAATATTTCATTGTGAAGGTAGGAGGCTACCTCTTACTTGATTATAGTCATATGTTCTTGAGTAGTATATATGGAACCTAAATGAAAATCACTTCTTAACCACTCAATATGCATTAAATTGAAACCAAGCATGCAACTCAAAAAGAGTCAACCCATTACTTTGTTATAGAAGAAAATTTATTCCCCATAGAACTAGATGATGCCACTATTAAGATCCACATTGATAATCAAGTATCAAATGAAAACCATGACACCTAATATAGAGGATAGGATAATAGTACTGTTACCCAATTTTCACCTACGGGCTCAATCAGGGGAAATTATGTTTCAAATTCGCACATGGATTAAATGTGGCTCCCATAAGGGTTGAGCCTAGTGTGCAGGTGCTCGGTTTTCATTGGGAAGGTCCTTATCTGACAGGGAAGTCTATTGGAAAGCCTCGCCTCAGCCTGTTTTGGCATAAAACTCATAAGAGTAGAAAGTCGGCAAGACCCTCCTGTTGTCTTGCCGACTAGCAATGTGTTCCATTTGTTTGAATACACCGGTCGCCAGGACATTTGGGTTGCCATAAGTCTTTATGTATCTCTCCGCTTGGGATGTCTCACCAACAGTAGCTCACAAATTTGGTGCCAGGGGAAATGGTTTGCCTTCGGCAGGAGGTCTTGGCGACCATGTAGAGTCTCACCGAAGAGGGGGTTGCCTTCGGCATAAGGTCTTGCCGAAAGGCGAAAGTCTCACCGAGAGGAATCGATATCAGCGTAATGTCTCACCGAAACATGGGAGTCTCATCGAAAGAAATAGGCACTCAGGGTAACGTCTCAACGACTAACGAAGGTCTCGGCGAGAAATGATTGTCATCGGGGAAAAGAGCCCTTGTTCGCTATAAGGTCCTTCCGATCAGTGAAGTCTCGCCGAAGGAATGGAGCTCTCAGCGTAATGTTAAGCTCGAGGAGATGTCTCGGTGACTAAGTGAATGTCTCGCCGAAAGGCTGTAAGTTCAGCGTGATGTCTTGCCGATGTTCGGTGGTCTCGCTGACAGAGGGAGCTTTCACCATGAGGTCTTTCCGACAGATGATGAAGCGAGCTCGCCAAAGGATTTTTTCCTTTGGCATAAGGTCCTGCCGATGGATGGAGGTCTCAAAAAAACCTTGTGCCTTCGCTATGATGTCTCCCCGACCAAGAATGGGTCTCACCGAACAAAATACTTTCGGCATAAGATGGTGGTCGTCGGGGTGAGGTCCTGCCGACCAAAGAGGGTCTTGGCAAAGGGTTGTGCCTTCGGCAAGAGGTCTCACCAACACAGTGGTGTCTCGCCGATGGAGGAGCACAGCGGTATAATGATGGGGTTTTGGCATAAGGTCTTTCTGACCCATGTGAGCTCTCGCCGAAACAATATGGCTTCGATGGGAAGTCTTGCTAACCCAATGGGGTCTTCCCGAATGAAGTGAGCTCGGCAAAATGAAATGATCTCAGTGTAAGGTCTCACCGACCAAGCGATGTCTCCCCGAAATGAAGTGAGCTTGGTGAGAAGTCTTGTCGACTTGTGACAGTCTCATCGAAAGGAATGATAGGAGCTTGGGGAGAGCAGAATGTGCTCGGTGAAAGGTCTTGCCGAAGGGTGAAGGTCTCAGCAATGAAAGGGATATCAGTATGACTCCTGAGGGCTCGCCACAAGGTCTTCCTGAAAGCAAAAAGTCTTGTCGGTGGTCTGGATGATAGCCACCATGGATGTCGATATGACTTTTGGGCTCGCTATGAACTCTTGCCGATGGTTTTAAGCTATGCCGATAACTGCTGAAGAGCATAATCGCATCAGTGAGACACGAGTAGTGTCTCATTGACATGTGATTCTGATGAAGCGACCTGTGACTGTTTGGGAATCTATGTGGCATGAGTTTGACCAATCAGAAGGAGCTAAGGACGCACCATGAGCCGTTTGACTGTTTGACTCCCCCCTGTGAAGAAGATCAACAGAGCATAAGCAACGTGGATATGCTTTGAGAATAAATCAATTGATCAGTTCGATATCCAGGAGGTGTCATCGGTAAAAAAAAGGACGGAGACTACAGGGATAGCTGGGATGTCAACTGGCGAGGGTCGATAGATATTAATGGTAATGCTCCAGGGGATTCAAGACAGTTCGGCAGGGAAGTTCGAGGTTGGACACGGAGGCCATGAAGTTAATACTATGGTTGCAAAAGATCTGAAGGCTTCTCCTAGGAACGACTCTTTACCGACATGGACATGAGGATGCAATCAGATGTAGAATTAACTTCATCCAAAAGATCTAGGGGCAGATCTTTATGAACGCTGATATTTTTGTAAGCCCTAGGGGGGCCGACACTTTTTGTATATAAGGAATTTTTTCCTCTTTGTAAAAGAGTTCTCCTTATGCTTTTTGAAAGTCTGTGACTTTTGCAGTCCTTTCTAAGATTAGCAAACTTCTGTAACTCATTTTGGAGAATGATATATAAATTTTACCTTGGTAACTGTTGATGTTCAGATTTCCATCTTGTTCTTGCAAAGTGTTGTGCATTTCAGGTTCATAATCAAGTTATTTTGTGAATTTCTTTCATTCCTTCATGGCTTTATCCTTCGTTTTCATGCCTTCCTTTGCAAAAGTATCATTAGTCAAATCACAAATTGTGTTTACATAATCACATATGGATTCTAGTCTGTGAAAATTATTTTCCTCTCTGGAAAAAGTGTGTGAATCAAGCCTGTTTGTGACATATTAATGCATAGCTTATACAGATTTGATGTGTAATCTTATGATCATTGTCATTTTTCAAGTGTCAATCAAGTATTCCATTGCTCTTATCAGTTCGGTGTATCACCATAGGGTTTAGTTTTATTTTTATGCACTCCTTCTTTTCCCTTTACAAAATCAATAGTTTAGGTGATACCCAAGGAAGTCGGCCTTCTCCGGAGGTTGACCTCTGTTTATAAGAAACCCACATCTTTAAAGGTCTTCCCATGTTACACTAAGGTGTTGAACACTAGGTTCAACAAGGGTGCAATTTCAGGTGATAACAAGTACCCTTCAATTGTTTGATGATACTAGTCTAGGATCATACATGATTCACGAAGAAGTGCCATTGATCCTAAAGACCATGAAAACAATTAAGATAGCACTAGGATGTGGAAGTTATATTTTGATAGAACAAATATAAAATAGGCACCAGCACTAGTGTGCATTTAGTTTTACCACAAGGAGTAATACATTGAAGTCTTATAGGCTACAATTTAATTACACTAGCAATATAGCAAAATATGACTCTTTGGTGCAAGGTCCAACCTTTGTAGAAAATAAAGGAATCAAATTATTACAAATTTAGAGAGATTTAATTTTCCTAATCAATAAATTAATCTTGTAATGTGAGGTCAAGATTACTCTAATGAAGGCATATAAGCACCATGTAGAGATATAATTAATTAATTTGGTGCAATCAATTTGTAGCCCATCCCCTAAAAGAACATCAAAGTAGATAGAATGACCCTAGTAGGATCCCAATTTGACCCAATCACAAAAATTTTTGAAGAACAAAGACACTATCAAATTAATGATCAAACCCAACATGCCTAGCCATCAATCTCATTGGATGGTATTCCAAAATGATGAATAGATTGCAAGTTTCCTCTAACATGTGAATGGGTTCACTAAAGAATTGACTACCAAGACTATAAAATCCTATGGAGAGTAGATAATGTATTTAAAAGGAAATGGGATTCCTAGAGGAATGATAACTCTAAAATGAATGCTTACTTCATATAACTCTTGTAGATATAAGAGAAAGATGGACGTAGATAAAATGGACTATGTGGATATAGGGACATCTCTAAGAAGAGAGGTGAAAATGGCCAAGGTTTTCTCCAATAAAGAAAACTAACACCTAATTGATATCTACACTATACGTGCTTGAGTCATGTCCTAGGGCTATGAGAGATTGAAATGATGTAATAAAAATGTTATTTAACACATAATTGAACTAAGAGTAGAGATCAAGCTAGTAAGATAGAAGCAAAGGCTACATAATCTAAAGTTTGATCCAATTATGAAATTGGAGCTCAGTTGGTAAGTTATAAAATCATTTATCCAATCAAGAATTCAACTTAGGTATCCAACCTAGTTCCTATTGAAAGGAAATATAAATACATACAAATTTGTATGGACTTCAAATACCTAAAATAGGCATCACTCAAGGACTATTTATTGCTAGATGATCCCACAATAGTGGTTTGCACTTTTTGGCCAAACTTGACTTAGAACTGATTTTTTTTAACTAAATCTTCACTTTCATGCACCTATAGCTGCTAAACCATGAGGAATTTGAAGATGATGAAAACTAGTGATTTGTGACACTTTGTCTATAGATTCTAAATATATATTTTTTAAAAAAATTGGAATTATATTGCTTTTCTTTTTCCATCTCTTTCGAAAACTAGTTTTTAACAGTAAACATCATTTTTAAAGAGTGATGTTCATCGTAAACAACATAACTTTTTTTATATGAAGGATAAAATTCTTTTTTTTTCAAATTTAGATTTTTAACTATTGATATCTAGCACATTAATTTGGTTTCATAGTGTTTTATTGATTTTTTTTTTCTTAATTAAGTTTTGAAGTCAAACCAATTACAATTTAGACATAGGTGGACCATATACAACATAAAAAAAAAATTATGTATCGAAATTCAATTTTTTTTTTTGTTGGATCAAGGACATTAATACCTAGCATGGACATATTTTTTAGAATTTTTTTTGGAAATCTACTATTTTTCCACATGTGCAGAACAGAGAGCTTGATTTTCGGTGAAAAACCCACATTCACGAGAAATAAAAAATAAATATGATAATCAAATTAAATATATTTAAAATTATACTTTTTGGGAAGCTTACAATAAGGACTAAATACTTACAAAAAATAAATTTTAAATGAATTCATTTGATCCCCCAGAAGGTAAATCAAAAGTGGCTTTTTATTAGCATTTTGATAATTGTAAAGGAGACTTTGTTATAGGTATGGTTTAAAACTAGTGGGGTTCGATCCAAGGGAGTTTGATCTAAGGTGGTTTGATCAAACCCTCTTCAATTGGAATCCTTTAAATGGAAATTTTCAAGGCTTAAAACATTATATTTTCTAAAAATATGTGATTTTAGCAAAAATCAAGATGTCCCAGAAAGTGTAAACCACTATTATGGGATCACCCTACTACCTTCAAAGGATCAAATATTACAAATGATGGATAGTTCTAACAATTTCTCCATGTCGGATGGTTTATTAGGATTCAATCAAAATACAGTGAAATAATAATACTAGCACAAAATGACATTCATTACAAAATGGGGCATCTTTTCCTACCAAAAAAATCCTTTTGGGATATCTAATACCAAAGTATAATTTTAGTGATCTATGGATGTTTCCTTCAAGGATTTAATCAATGAAATAATACTAATATACCTTTATAATCTTACAATGTTTTGCACAAACAAATAAGACCATTTTGATCATCTAAAAAAGGTTTTCCAAATATGCTAGCAATTCATAATTTATCTTAACCCAAAGAAGTGTATATTTGGTATTACTCAATAGAAATTGCTCAAACATGTAGTCTCCAAGTATGGAATTGATCTTGGATAAGGTTATCCAATAGAAAACTAGATTGGTTTTTGTAATAATGTGTGTGAATGTTGTTCTAAATATTGCTCTTCTAAATCAAATTAATTTGAAATCAAGATATGGAAATTTGGTCTAGCCCATTGTCTATAAAAATGTGATAATACTTTGTCAGAAATGTAACCATTATGGTCATTTGAGTCTTAGATGCAAGAAACAAGAGAATATTAAAAACAAGGGTATTGTCAATGTGTAGTCTCCTTCAAATAATTCAACTAAAGGTGAGGGTTGCCTAAGGATGCATCTAAAAAGAAGATAAAATGTAGGAGACAAATTTATTTTTGAGGATTGAAGAAGTTCCAAAATAGGTTCAACTTAGGGTCTTTGAAGAGTAGAAAATTTTGGATTAACCTGTGGCTAAATTAGATAAGTAAAATCTTAGGATTTTGGAGGAACTACTAGTCATAAATCAACTAATGTTGGTTAAGGAGAAGCTTATGGTTCCTAATTAACCTTAAAAAAAGGATCAACCTAAGGTTGGATTGGAAAAGAAGCAGCTTAGGGTTTTTAAGGAAGAATAAGTAATAGATCAACTAGCCTTGGTTAAGAAGCACCTTTGGACTATTGAAGAACAACAAAATATATTAGGACTTCAGTCTAATGTAGAAGATAGGAATAATTCAAAGCAATTTAAAAAGGGGGAGAAGCTAAAAACAAGAGAATCTACCCTAGAATTTAAGGGCTTGGAGGATGAGGAAATGGTTAAAGATATAAAGGAAGTTTAGGAAGAAGAATTTATAGATCAAAAAGAGCTCTTAACAAAGGATAGTGTTGAAAAAAATATGAAGAAAAATGAAATTTTTGGTCCTATTAGTGGAACTGAAGAATCTCTTTCTTTATTAGGATTTGGAGCAAGTTCTCTTCCCTCTCCAAGTGGCACTACCTTTGAATCTAATACTAAGGAGGAATGGACTCTTGTTGGTTGGAAACAAAGGAAAAAGAAAAAACCAGATGTGGGTGGGGAAAATAAACAAGGTATACTCTCTCAAAGGGAAACAAGATCAAGAGAAGTTGGTAGGGTATAATGGAGAAATAAAAGACCCTAGAAAAAATTTCAAGGCCTAGGAAATAGAAGAAATGAATAAGAATTTGAAGGGGGAATCCTCTCCACTTATGACTAAGTTGATGCTATAGTTGAGGATTTGTTTGATTTTGTTAAGTCTTTTGCCTATTCCAATGAGAATTATCTCTTGGAATATTAGAGGACGAAATAGTCCTTATAAATAGCATCTTATAAAGAGTTGTATTTTGGAAAATAGGGCAAATATCCCTTTGATTCAATAATGTAAGATGGTGGAGTCTAGTTTTTCTCATATTGCTAAGAATTTTTGGCCTACTACAAAATTTTGTGTCAACTTTGCTAAAGGATCTTTGGGTGGTATTGCTACCCTTAGGAAACCATGCAAACTTAGGGAAACAGCAATGCATCAATGTAATAATAGTCATTTTGTTTCCTTTTAGATCTTATGAATAATTAAAAATGGAATCTTCTTAATATTTATTCCCCTAATTCTAAGTCTGCCAAAAATAATTGTGGGGGAGCCTCTCTAATTTAATTATGGGAAAACCTAAGAGAATTAGATGTTGGGGATGACTTTAACACTCATTTTTTCCCCTTAGAAAAGTTGGGGGCCTAGATGACTACTCTAAAAGTATGGTTTATTTTTTTTACTTCCTCTCTTGTATTGGTTTGATTGGTATTGAGCCTCAAGGTACCTCCTTTACTTGGTCTAATAGAAGCCAAGGAAGTAATCTAATTCAAGTCCAATTGGATAGATTTATAATTTCCAATGGATGGAATATCATGTCTAACTTATCTCTTCGGGCTCTTCCAAGGGTGGGATTTGATCATAATACTTTAATTTTACAATGAGAGGATAATACTAGTAAAGACCCATTTCCCTTAAAGTATGATATTATGTGGGCCTTCCACTTGGAGATTAGGGAGTTGGTTGAAAGGTGGTGGAACACTCCTTTTCAAGGAACTCCTATGTTCTGTTTAGCTCAAAAATAAATTTGGTTAAGTAAAAGGTGGAAAGGTGGAATAAATTGTCTTTGGTGATATCTTCCAAAAAAGGAATATATTTTCAAGGATCTTAAATAAATTTGGGAAAAAATGGAGAAAGATGATATTAATTTGGATTCCTGCACTAAAGAGAAATAAATAAGAGTTGAATGGCAGATATTAATGAGAAGCGAGGAAATATTTTGGAAACGGAAATCAAGGATTTAGTGGCTCAAAAAAGGAGATAGGAATATAAAATTATTTCATCAATCCACCTTAAAACATAAAAGGAGGAATTTTATTAGAAGTTTGACTCAACAGGATGGATCAATTTAATAAAAGAGGAAGAAATTGTTGAGGTTGTTGTTTCCTTTTCCAAAGAAATCTTTTTTGATAATAATCAAGACCTTGGGACACTTTTGGAAGTCCATGAAATTATTCCTCATTCTCTTGAAGAAAGAGAAAATGTTGAAATGGGAAAGGTTTTGTCAATGGAGGAAGTAAAGGTTGTTTTCTTTTCATTTGGATATTTTAAAGCCTCGGGACCAGATGGGTTTCCCCCTTCTTTCTTCCGAGAATTTTGGGAGATTGTTTCTCAAGATCTCATTTTGGCTACTAGATATTTCTTTAGGACAGGTAAGCTTTTGATACAAGCAAACTCAACCTTCATTATTTTAGTTCCTAAAAAGGAATAATCTAACACTATGATGGATTATAAGCCTATTAGCCTTTGTAATATGGTTTATAATATCTTCTCAAAGGTGATTCTCAATAGGATCAAACTTATCCTCCATAGACTGATATCTAACAATCAAAAAAGGCTTTGTTTCAGAGAGGCAGATACTTGATTTTGTTCTTACTACTCATGAATTTATCCACTCTATGGAGAACAATAAAAATCCAGGTACGGTTCTGAAGCTTGGTATATCTAATACCTATGATAGAGTGTCTTGGTCATTCCTCTTGGTTGTCCTTCAAAATTTTGGTTTTTAAGGAAGAATTCTAAATCTTATTAAGGCTTTTCTAACTACCCCTAAATGTTCTATTTAAGTGAATTTTATCCCTAGGGGGTTTTTTCTTGTGATAGAGGTTTAAGACAATGAAATCCCTTGTCCCCTTATTTTTTATATTTTTTTCTTAAGCTCTTGGTAGGATTTTTAAGATTGATTCTAGAACCTTAATTGGGGTTAAAGTTGCTTCTTCTTTTCCCCCTCCTCTTACCAATAGCTTGTGGATGATACTATCTTGTTTGGGGCTGCTTTACTTGTGGAAGCTAAAAATTGGAAGGATTTCATTGATAAGTAGGCTAATGTTTTGGGACAATATATTAATTATAACAAGAGCATGTTGTACTTTTTAAAAATAAAGCTACTCTCCAAGATAAGATCATGAGAATTATGGGTTATCAATAGGCTATCATCCCTGCTACTTATTTGGGGATCCCCTTATCTACCAATAAATTATCTAAAAACTATTGGAAGAATATTATGGAGAGGGTGCAAAATAAATTGGTTGGTTGGAAAGGGGAATCGTTAAGTTAAGATAGTAAATATCAGTTATTGAAATCCTCTTTGCAGAATAAATTGGTTTACTATTTGTCCTTGTTTAAGATTCTAACTTTTATGGCTTAAAGGATTTTAAAAAATCCTTTAGACTACTACTAAGGAAAAAAACTAGAATTTATTTGGTTAAAAGGGATAATGTTTGCAAACCTAAAAGGCAAGGAGGTCTTGACATAAGGAGATTATAAAATTTCAATAAAGTTTTGATGGAAAAGAAATTGCTTGGAAGCTTATTGAGGGTAATAAGGATTGGATTCATGTGCTCAAAGCTAAATACTTGGATAATAGAGATCAATGCTATTTTGTACCCTCTTCTACTTTGCCCTAGGGCTTAGTCATATTGAACAACTTGTTGAAAGTTAGAATTATAATGAAAAAAGATATCTTGTGGAGGGTGGGGGATAGAAAGAATGTTAGTTTTTGGAGTGACCCTTGGAGAGAAGGACCTTTGTTGTCCTCAATTCAGAATCTCTCTCAAATAAAATACTTTTCCGTAAGAAGTAATGGCAAAAAATTGCATGGATATATTCATTGGAATGGTGATCATCCTAAGTGGAAAGACTTTGGTGGGAAACTAATGGGAGGAAAACAACAAGTTTTGTGACTTAAGATTAAGAAATTATTTTAATGTATTGGCGATCACATTTTTTGTTATTTGGATAGTAAAGATGAATGTATTTGGTCTCTGAATCCTTTTGGAAACTTTTTAGTTATTTCTTCTTATAGCCTTATTAATGTTGAGCATGATGGTGCTTTTTTTTCTTTGAATCAAATTTAGAATAACAAGATGATCCCTAAAATTAATTTATTTTAGTGGGTTGATCTCCATAATCCCACTATTGATAATTAGAGTAAAAAAGGGATTCATTTTGTTAATAGGTGTAGTTTGTGCTACAAGGAGGAAGAAAATGTGGATCACTTATTTTTTCATTACGACTTTGCTAGAGCAGTTTGGGAAGACATATTAACTAACCTTAAGGTCAATTGGATATTTTCTTTGGGCCTTTTTGTGCCTTGCACCCACACCCTATCTATTTTTTATAAAAATAGGGACTCCCACCTTTTTTTCTTTATTTTTATTCTCCTTTTTTTATATGTTTATTTCCTCCCTTTGTTTCCCTTTACTTTCCACTTTCCCTCTTTGTCTTCCCCTTTGTGTTTTTGTCGCTTGTAGAAGTTTTGGGATCATTAGGGTTGGTATGTCATCCTTGTTGGGCCCAATCCCCAACGTTTGTTCATTATCATTGTTCTCTATTGGAGCTTCACTCTTTAGGTTTTCCTTTGTCGGGATCCTCGCCTTGCAACATTCTTGATCCTGGGGGTCGATGGCAGCAACATCTTATTGTCTCATTTCTCCCACCTATCAGAGCATTCAATAGCTCCACCGAGCATCATTTATTAAGCACTAATGTGCCACATTAGGATCATTTAAGAGTGATTTTAAGGGATTTTAATCTTCATTTATGAATTTTTAAGCAAGAAAACAAATGATTTTTGCAACTTCCTCAAGATCCTCTATGATTTCAACTCACGTTTCCTCAAATTTCCTCATGCTTGATTATTGGTTGCATCATTGTTGGTATCTACCTAGTTTTTGGTGTTGTTGTGAGTGTTCATCATTGTTTGCACCTGTTTTTGCCTTTGGTACCTTCACATATCTTTAGGTAGGATCGAGATTTGAACTCTCATTT
This sequence comes from Sequoia sempervirens, assembly GCA_007258455.2. NCBI lineage: Eukaryota > Viridiplantae > Streptophyta > Pinopsida > Cupressales > Cupressaceae > Sequoia > Sequoia sempervirens. Next base: position 23,159 of record VDFB02291804.1, read on the forward strand.
TGGTTTTCTAGCTTTGCTTGTCTTTTTGTGTGGTTTTGTTGTCTCTTTGATTTGGTTTTTTTTTGTTTGATTTTGTTTTTGTTCTTTGTTTTCCATTTTTTTATTTTTCTCATTTTATTTTTTATGTTCTTTTTTGTTGTGTGCCCCACCAAATTAGTTTTTCTCTAGGCATGTGTATTGATGGTGTTTATGACATCATCACATCAGGCCCCAAGTTTCTTTTGGCCATGCTTTTTGAAAGGATGGTTAGCTCTCCCCAATAAATTCCTTTTTCCTTAGGGATTTCATAAGTCTAGTTTTGTGTTTCAGGTGGGTAAAAGCATAAAGTCGTGTCACACTTTTATCCAACTTATCAGCACAACAGAATTTAAGTATTTCTAACTAAAAATCAATTTTGGTCAAACATCATTCTAGCTAAGTTAGATACTTCCACAACTTTTTCAACTAAAATTGTTGGCTAAAAATATCTAGAGCATGACTTTGAGTCCAATTTACCAAAAAATTAAAATTATTTGAAAAAATTGAAGTTTCAATAACTCCTACTAATGTAAATAACATTTTTTAGAAAAAAATACCCTTTTGTAGATCCATAAGTGTAGTTTTCAAAAATATATTTATTTTAATAGTTTAATTATTATTTACATTTTATTTTTTATTTTTACTAAAAGTAGGTTATCAACACAAAATATTAGGTTGATTACCATGCCAAGGAAAAATACTAAAACTTATTAAAAAAAAAATTAAAAATATGATGCACTAGATAAAAGAATCTATTTCAAGATGGTATAATTTATTTTCCATTTTAGATAAATATTTAATATGAAAGTTGACGTCCGATGGAAACAACTATTTTTTGATTCATGTACATTTTAATATTTATTTAAAAATATATGTTTATCAAAATTGGAGAAAAAAAAAATCCATGCACTAAAGTTTCAAGTTCTAAATACACAAAAAATTTGAAAGAAAAAAAAATTACTATAAAAAGTTTGACGTCTCATGCAACTTCATTTTTTCAACATTTTATCAACAACTAAATTATAGTGTTAATTTATTAAAAAATAGTTTAAAATAATTTTTTTAATTTTTTTTTAAAATAACAAACATAAAATATACTAAAATATACATATTCTACTAGTTCACATCATTTCAAAATTCAAAACATATATGCCACTTTTTAGTGATTCAAGTTTAAAAGTTGGATCAGTGTTGGTCATTTCCTTTATAAAATGTGACACAACTTTGTGTTTTTACCCAGGCTTTAAATATTAACAATACACCTTATAGAATATTTAAGAAGCCTCAAACCATATTTTCAAACCCCAATGTTTGACAAACAATGCCTTCAAAAATTAGAATTAAACAAAGTTGGATATCGGACATTGACAATGTCCTTCATGACCATTCTAAACTATAAGCAAGGGTTAAACCATATCTTTGAACCCTAATGTATGATAAATAATGGCTTGAATGATTTTAGTGAAACACTTCATGTTTCAGATGTCAAACTTCAGGCATAGCACCTAAGCCTTACCTTAACTTTAGGTCAGATTTAAGTGTTACTCCTGACACCCGACTACCAACAAGGTTTTCCTCCTTTTGCATTACCAAAACAAGTTGTTGATTGTCAGTAATCAAGTATGTTCATTAATTTTTAAAGTTTCCAAAAGATAAGAAATAAGTATTATTACCAAATCCTGATTCACCAAATAAAAGAGATCAAATTCAACACTTTGTGCTCTTAGAATCAGACATCGAAAATTCACTTTATCAATTATCAAAAGAAATCTTTAAGAGATGTCTTTTACTTTTGAACCCCGATCCCTAATGTTCAATGAAAAACATTTGATTTTTATCTGATAGTAGAGATCAGGTATGTGCTTTAACGGTTAAGATTTGGTGTTCAAATAAGATATAACAGTTACACCCAAATCCTGACCCCCAGTAATAATCCATTTTTGGATATCAGTGGACAGGTGTTTATCTTAAACAATTGTGGTAATAAGGAACAACTATTCTTGAACATCAATTCTTGACAAAATAGAGTATTAAACATATCTTTTGCAAAGTCAATGTTTTAGAGTGAACTTATTTAGATTGCTTGATACTTTTAGAAAGTGATAAGAGGTATGACCAATACTCGATGCCCTACAAACCAAAGTATTGCTTAAGTGTGGATTTAAAGGGTATTTTATTACAATGCAATTAGAATGGTTTACAAGTTCAAGGCCTAACGAGGGATGCTAATTCATTTCTTTTTAATTATCTCCTTCGATATTTTGATGGGTGGTGTTTTGAAATGCAGATAATATGCCAAAAGAAGGTTTTGAGATGAATTACCAGTACAAAGGATACCATCTTGCTTCTAAAATGTTCTCTCCATATATAAAGATTAGAGATATCAATCTTGGGCATGTAGATATGAACGAGTTTCACGGGAGGATTCGTAATGAAGTTGAAAGGACAATCAAAGATACCTCCTTGGATAATTCTAGGTCGGTGGAAGTAGTTTCCTTCCCAATTTCAATGCAATCACCTGAGTTAGTATTGATTTGTGCTCAATACTATGATCACAAAACACGAGAGGATACTAGGTCCATCTACAAAAGTGGTCCTTGATATGAGCCCTAACATGATTGATAAGGTATTCAAGATCCCTGCCTTCCCCAAGTATGAGGCTATTGGCATGAAGAAGGCAAAGGATTATTTTGAGAGACACAATGCAAGTTATCTCAATTCATTAACACTCAAATGATGCTCAATCCAAGGAAGATAGCACTTGTAAGAGAGGGCGACCAACCACGTCAAGGCTCCAGGTCATGGAGAGCCGAGAGCGAATGGTTTCCCTTACTTACCTCACTCTAAAGGGATGTTTTGGGGTGAGGATTGAGAATGAAGAGCACTATGTAGTACTTCTATCACTCTACAGACCTAAAATTCTATTCGGGGCTAGATGAGCTAGTTTCTAGAATCCGAACTGCACCTTAGATAGCTCTTTGTTTGAGGATGGCAGTGCGGGTCTAGGATGACAACACGGCACGCTGGCGTCTCTCTAGTGCACTGGTTTCTGTACCATCAGAAAATGTGAAATACAGTGAAGGAAAGCATAGAAACCTACTAACAACCTAGCTAGTTGATCTTGATGAAAAGAATAAAATGATAAGATATGAAAAGTAAATGCGGAGGTGATAAAGCAAGTAAATAAAAGCTAGGGTGATGAAATCTATCTCACAAAAGTGCCATTTTGCTAGCTAGCTCCACACACACATTCACCTACACACAAGAAAGAAGGGGAAAATTGTTGGGGCTGTATAGGGGCTTGCCTCAGTCAAACCCCCGCTTTGGTTTTTCCACCTCCACGGACAACCAGAAAATCAATGGAGTAGAAAATATGATAAAGGAGATTGAAAGAATTACATTGAACACTAAAAAAGATAAAGTTACTTTATCAAATCACAAAGGAAAAATGTGAAGTGTTACACCTCCACCTAAAGGCTCTCAAGGCCAATGAAGGGAAAATGCAAGCAACAAACTTGGAAAATTCACCACATCCACAATGGTGATGAAGGGAGATCTCGCAAGACTCCAAGCCCACAATTTCTATGGTGTCACCACACGTGCAAAAGTGAAGTTGATGGAGTTTGTAGCTACTGCAATGCTCAAATGGACTTGTGAAAAATGGAGAGACTGCTAGAATTGTGAGAAGGTGAAGTGAAAAATGCTTGAGAATGTGAAGAGCTGAAGTGATGTCACACATACGAGGGATAACTCAAGAAACGAAGAGAGAAAGATAAAAGAGCGAAAGAGAAATAGCAACATCACGAACAAGGGACACAGGGGTGATCAGGTATTTCAGGGTCAAAGTTGCTCATAAATATATATTAGTAATAGTATATAAATGAATTGTCATCATCCCCCTACTATATCAAACCATGTGAAGAATGCACAAGAAGTAAAAATAAAAAATTGGGTCAACATGGAAGGGAAGCCTAAATGCCCCCAACACTTTGCATCATCCCTAATTTACCGAAAATCAAAACACATAACAAAGGAAGAATGATGGAACAAGTAGAGGAAGTTTACAACACATAATCACTCCTAAATCCAAGCATCTACAAGGGTGACAAGGGTCATCTAGGAACACATAACACAAGCACGGGGGAACACATCATAACAAACACACATCTAATCTAAAGGTAAAGAAGAGGCCTCCCCCTAACACTCATTGACTAAGAGGTCATCTACTTCCCAATCTAGGTCATTGTATGGGCAAGGAAAATTGGCCTGCAATGGTGGAATATTAAGGGGAGGCACTTTCAACGCTCCCGCAACAAGGGCTAAGGAAGAAGGCCTCACAAGGTCTTCTCCACTAGGCTCTTTTGGAGCGATGGTAAGAAACTTTGGGAAGATTGTTGACAACCTCGAGTTCAGAGAGTTAAACATGCACTTTATAGGAGTGCCATGTGGTACCTCAATGGACGGGGAGGACGACGCTCGAGATTCACTACTTGGCTCACCGAGTGAATCGGGAGCAGTGAAAAAATCAAGGGATGTCGGAGCTTGCTTCGTCACTAGGATGGCACAAGCTAACATAGGACCACCCTCTGAAGAAGGTAGACTCCTCTTACGCCCCCCTTGCTAGAAAGGACAACCTCCACTTTCTGCTTCGTTGGTGGATATTATCTCCCCACAAATGAGGCAAGAGGCACGTAAGAGGAGGAGAAAACAATAGTGGACACCATCAAGGTATTTTGCATGTCCACAGGTTTAGGGAATAGTGGGATTTCTGAAAGGGACATCAAAAGAGGTACCTCAACCGAAGGAGCAATAAACATGTACACCTTTTTAGGGTCAGGTCCACTCACACTCACAGGGGGAGCTAGCAGCAGAACTGAATTCGATTGAATGGAAGAAAAGGGAAGGAGAGAGGAGGATGCATTCGAAGGCCCTGAAATAGGTGCGATTGACTCCCCTTCCTTTCTCTACAAAGCAGCCTACTCAGCCGCTAGAGCCTTTCGCCAATGCTTGCGCTCACCCGCTAGGCGGTTTCTATGACTCTTTGAGCTGGAGGCTGAGAGATGCGAAGGGATAGAAGGCTCCTACTCAACCATGGGAGTGTCCATCACAACCGTCTCCAGTGGAGAGACATACTCCTGAATAGGAGCAGGAGGAAGGGGTCAAGAAACAGCGAGGGGAGTCAACTCTAGTGCCTCAACGGAAGGCCTCTTCCCATTCACTGCTTTAGGAGCAGGAGCAATGGGAGGCTGTGGAAGCTGATTCAAGGTCCAAGAGACATAGTAGGAAGGTCCAATATACTGATCTTGGATTTACGCCAAGCAGGCACCATTGGAATTCTTATGTGGAATCCAGTTTTAGACATGCAAAATTCTTCTTCAAAAAGGGGAGTGGAAGGGGCACCCTGAGGATGGGGAGACCTCTCCTTCCCCTTTCGAGAAGAGGAAGCGGCTTGCTACTGCACTATTGGAGGGGTCACTTTTGGCTGTCCCTTGCCCCCGGTCTTATACTTCACAAAAATTTGGTAAAGTAGGTCTATTCTTGGGGGAAGCGAACTAATCAAGACGGGCCAAAAATGATCCAATGAATAGCCCCCACGAGACACCAATGGTTGATATTCAGTGTCATGCACAATGTGTACAACACCTTCATGGGAGAATTTTAAACACTTATGAATGATAGCAACAATTTTGTTCATGGAATCTAGCCAAGGTATGCCTAACTTCACCTTGAACAAATCATATTTTGGGATAACATCAAAGGTTGTGTTCACATCCCTAGGTCCAACTAGGATGAAAATAGTTATTGAGCCATACAAATTGAGAGAGAGGCCATCATTTGTATGAATGGTAAACTTTGTTTCTTCATACTCCTCCCTTTGTAATGAATTCATCCATAATGTCTCCTCTGTGATAACATTCATTCAGCTTGTGGGGTCAACTAAGACCCTCGTCACAATGTTCCCATTGAGGTGAGCGGGAATGTAGAGGGGAGATGGCTTGTTATTCAAGGGAACATCCTACATGGTGAATATCACGTTTGGTGAACTAGTCGCAGGATGTGGGGAAGGAGTAACCATGACCATCTTAACGTACGCCGAGGGCTGAGTAGAAGAATCAGAGGGGTCAATAATTAAGTCAATAGAGTAGATGAAAATGAGTCTATGTATATCAGCAACTCACTATTGGCCCTTGCCATCGATTTATTTACATTTTGTTTCGTCCCATCAAGACAAATGGTACCATCATCAATGCGGTCCTGTATCTCATGACACAGGCACATACAACGTTCAATATCATATTTATTAACCCGGTGGTACTGAAAAAAATAATTCACATCATACCAATCAGGGTAAGGTTCCTTGAGAGCTCAATGGTTTTCCAAAGTTATAATCTTGTCCTTCAACAACTTTTGCAAGATGGAAGAATAAGATTCTGCTAACTTTGTAAACTTTTTGTTGTGTCTGAGGTTGTTATCATTTGTCGCAGTGACTACATTTGTAACAACCTTACCTTTCCTAAGATAGATATGATAGATTTTCCTTCTGAATGGGAGCACAAGGAGGATCCCCCAAACTAAACCACTATCTGCTGGTATTCTTGTAACACAGCACACAGATGCGCAAAAGGAGGGTATTTCATGAGGGAAAACTTTTCCTGCCAAGGTCTCTACAGGTTTCCTATGAACACCTTCTGCACATCAAAATCGAACAGTGGGTACGAGATCTGTGAAAAGAGCACTTGATATCATGCTATGAAATCAGTTACCCTTTCACTATCCCCCTACTTACATCAGACGAGATCCAAAAAGGTCATCTTTGGTCTGATGTTAGCTTGGAACTATCGAAGAAACCAATTCTCGAGTTGATCAAATGAAAATATAGAATTGTTGGGCAAGGAATAGTACCTCTCGAGTGTTGTATCCTTAAGAGATTGAGAAAATAATTTTTCCATCAATGCGCTGTGATGGAAGAAGTTTGTGCACATGGCGTTAAAGGTAGACAGGTGTTTGTGGGTCCCCTTTGCCGCCATACTTCTTGAATTTTTGAATCTCCATTCCTTGTGGGAATGGAGTACTCAAGATTGTTACTGAAAATGGGCTATGTCAGAAGAATGGTTGGAAGATAGGTCGAGAAGAGGCCTAGGAAAGGCTCGCCAACTGGTCTTGCATTCAACCCATGTTCTGAAGAAGGGTGTTCAAAATAGGGTCCATGTTCTGAAGAAGGGTGTTCAAAATAGGGTCGGAAGATGATAGAGGACTAGTGAAATCTCCAGAGCCATCACCACCGGTAGGGCCTCCACCGGAGCCACCTCCACTACTAAAAATACCACCATGACCTTCACTAAAGCCTCCTCTGACACTACCACCTCCGCTACCAAACCCATCGCCACTCATTCCATCAGAGCCCCCACCATCGGGGGTAGTAGGACGGGTGAAACTGAACCCAAGGGGTGTTTTACTCACCTTGAGAGTGTCAGGCCTTTGGGAAGCAGATGAGACATTGATCAAGAGCCCTATTTCATCAATGCACATGGATGCAATAGGCATTGAAATGCCTATTTTTCTTTCATAGGCATTGAGCACTTCTCCTTGGGGTGGTACTCGATCTAGGCCTATATGAGGGGATATAAACTTTGGTTAGGTCAGAAAGGCCTCATAGAAACTCTATGCCTATTCGATCCTTCCCTAACAAATGTCTCACCTCGCCAGTAAGCTTAGTGGCTCTCACCATGCTCAGTACTTTCTCCAAATGATTTACAAGGTTTGACAGTCTATTATTTAATGCCATAAGGTTTTCCATAGGAATACGCACAGCATCATCCTCGTCTATGGATGAAAGTGTAGGAGATGTTGGAGGAGTACGCACATGAGTGTTTTCTTCTACAAAACCCATCTTGTTCACATAATTCATAGGAAAACCAGTGGTACAGTCAATAGCTATACCAGTGGAAAAACTAGAGGAAAACTAGAAGTGACCTTTGTCTTCTCCATCAGTAAGTGTCGCACACTTCTTCGAATAACGTACCCAGAAGTTATGGACTAGGTTGTGATGCTCATAAACCTTAACAACACTCAGGGTTGCGACAACCACCAAATGAGGGGGAAAAGTCTCAAAATAGGCGAATGGATGGACATGGTTCATATCAGGTTCACCAAAAATGTAAGAGAGGGGGACCAACCACGTCAAGGCTCCAGGTCATGGAGAGCCGAGAGCGGAGGGCTGCCCTAACTTACCTCACTCTAAAGGGATGTTTTGGGGTGAGGATCAAGAATGAAGATCACTATGTAGTACTTCTATCACTCTACAGACCCAAAATTCTATTTGGGGCTAGATGAGCTAGTTTCTAGAATCCAAATTGCACTTCTAACAGCTCTTTGTCTGAGGACAACAGTTCGGGTATAGGATGACAGCGCAGCACGTTGGCATCTCTCTAGTGCATTGGCATCCGTACGGTCAGAAATTTTGAAATAAAGTGAAGGAAAGCATAGAAACCTACTAACATCCTAGCTAGCTGATCTTGATGAAAAGAACAAAATGATAATTATGAAAAGTAAATGTGGAGGTGGTAAAGCAAGTAAATAAAAGCTAGGGTGATGAATACTATCTCACAAAAGCACCAGTTTTCCAGCTAGCTCCACACAAACGTTCACCTACACACAAGCAAGAAGGGGAAAATTGTTGGGGTTGTATAGGGGCCTACCTCAGTTAGACCCCCGCTTTGGTGTTTCCACCTCCACGGACAGCCAAAAAAGCAATGGAGTAGAAAATATGATAAAAGAGATTGAAAGAAGTACACTGAACACTACAAAAGATAAAATTACTCTATCAAATCACAAAGGAAAAATGTGAAGTGCTACCACCTCCACCCAAAGGCTCTCAAGGCCAATGAAGGGAGAATGTAAGCAATGAACTTGGAAAATTCACCACATCCACAGTGGTGATGAAGGGAGGTCTCGCAAGACTCCAAGCCCGCAACTTCTATGGTGTCACAACACATACAAAAGTGAAGTTGATGGAGTTTCTAGTTGTTGCAATGCTCAAATAGACTTGTGAAAAATGGAGATTGTTGGAATTGTGAGAAGGTGAAGTGAAAAATGCTTGAGAATGTGAAGAAGTGAAGTGATGCATGAAGTGAATGCTTTTGAAGGTGGGATGAGAAGGAATAAGCCATTTTTGGGACGGTTGGTCGACATAAGAACATTACAATTCATCCCCAATGAGAAGTGTAATGCTTCTCCCAACTTCATACGCGAGAATTCATCAGGGACGATAGCACGCCACATAGACGTTCGGGCACCGCGCTCACTCCCCAACAAATATTCTCTCACCAACACCCAGAACAAATGCCAAGTGGGTAGAAAGTAGGTGGGTGATGTGGAATTTCGCCTTTAGATTTGATTTTCTAAGGTGAGGGTATGCAAAAGGGGAATTTACACAAGGGGTGTAAATTCGCTCCTATACAACACTCAATATGGAAAAAGTGCAAAATAGGAGTGAATTCTAGGAAGATATCAAGGATCAAATCATGCTCCTAAGTAGAGTCTATGGTTATCCTAATGCTAGAGACTTTTACCCATGGATGTGTTGCTTCATGGTGCCCATCATAGATGATAATAAAATTTATTGGGATACAATAATTAGCAATACTTTGCATACACAGCTCAAAGATGTACTAAAAAGTAGTAAATTTTACATGAAATCTTATCTATTCTATCTATTGGCCTAACAAGAAAGCTTCCCAAGACTCACTAGAGCAAGATCTCTTTAGTTGGGAGAGGTCAATATTTATGAGCACTATCCACAATTGGAGTTGAGTGCTAGTTACAAGAATTACTATGTGGTAAATGATAAGTTTATTCATGTCATTATTAGGGGGCTAGAAAATGAATTTGATAAGAGAATATCCTTATAATCCATGGAAAAACTAAAGAATTATGGTAATTGGTATATCCAATTTAAGACCTTTATATACATCAAAATAGTTGTCCTTCATAAGGCTCCCCCAAGCTTCGTGGGTACCCCACTGAAAAAAATAATCTTGTTAGATTTGTGCAGGCAAGTAACAAAGATTCATAAATTACTTGTTGGTAAAAACAAATCAGGATATTCTTTCCCTATAAAGATGGGAGTATACTCATGTGCTAACATGCAAAATGCTAAAACTATAGAAGTAGAACTAGCAATGTATACCATGGACATGTATAATGACCCAAGGGCCAAATTTGATCCTATTGGTAAAATTAGTAAGGCTATAGGATCCTTCTTCAAACATGAGCCATCTTTGGAAGACCATTAGGCCAATTATGAAGAGGAATTTGAAGTAAGAATGAAAGACTACTGCATTAAAAGGAGAAACCCTACACCCCAACCCTAAGGGTTGGGTAACTAATGCTAAAGGATGGAAAGATGATCTATAGGCCTTAGCTAGCAAATTTTTGAAGAAAGCAATAAAAATTTATCATTGCATTAGTGATGAAGCCAGTTTGGCCCACCAAATGGAGGTGGAAATAAATGAGGATTTGATGGTATGGGATGATTACATCCTAATTTTTCAAAAAATAAAAGCCACTTCCTCAGATGATTTATTGAAAGAAACTGTGATAGAAGAAGAAGATCAAGATAATCCAAAAGAGTGGCTAAAGGAATATCAGTTGAGGGTAAAAACCCTAAATAAATGCAAGCACAAGTTGAATAATAATAGGAACCTATCCAAGCAAGCTATAGTGAAGATAGAGAATTTTGTGGAAAGCTTGGGATGCACTTTTTGGGAAACATCATCCCTACTCACATCTCCCAACAAAATGGTTAGGGAATTGGAAGAGTCACTACGGGATCAAGATACTCAAGAAACAATTGACCAACTAATGACCAAAAATATGGATTTGTGGACTTTTCAAGAGGAACTAGCGGGCTTCACTAACTTGCAAGAAAAACTAGAAATTGTTGCCTTTCATAAAGGGTTAAATTACAATATCATCAGGGTCCTCCTATGGATACCATGAATGATTTCATCTCCGCCTTCTCTTAAATTTTCCCTAGTGAAGAATAATTTGAACTTCTGAATTTAATTCATTTTGAATAAATTTTGTAAAAAATTAAAAGCCTAGATAATGGACTCCCAATCTGGCATTGTTTTTTTAGTTAAATTTCATTCCCATATCAAGGTTGATTTCTTTAAATTTAAACTTTTAGTTAACTTTTTTTAGATCTATAAATTTTGGGATGCATGAGTCTATATATTTTGGATTTGTGGTCATTATAAAGGATCATAAACTATTGTATTTGGAAGAAACTACACAATCTCAGTGTGGATTTATCCTACTGTATTTTGTAAGGATTTTATTAAATATCCAAGGATTATGCATGTTGCATGCATATGGACCTTGATCATTGGTGATGGAATGATTATTTTATTTATCTAAATTGAGTAAATTGGTTAAGTTAATTGTGTATTGTGTTATTTAATAAAGTTTTGTCTCAAATATACACATGTTCTATGGTGGTCTGATTTGATAAAACTTAAAAATCTTTAGATTATTAATTTCCTTTGAAGATTGTATTGGTGTTAATAATGATTGAGTGAATACTAGTCATTTTAATATTGTTTATTGTGATTTTTCCTAACCATTTAGAATTGATAAATGAGATAAAATTTATTGTTGTTCATTTAATTTTTAGTTTTGTTCTTTAAATCTTTCTCAACCCTAAAATTATTTTGATCTTTATTTTGAAATACTTTAAATATGTGGAAAAGTACAAGAATAACATAGATTTGTTAAGAAAGTGATGTACTAACATGCAATTGGTTGTGAATTTCAAGAAATAAATCTCATTACTTTAAGTTACATGTTTTAAATATATTTTCTAGGATATCTAGAAAACTCGGGCCCCTTGTTCAACAAGTTCACATGAACCACTTAATTGTCCATCACGGTGAAGACATGACCCAAAAGGAACATTAGAGTAGGGAATCCTGCTTTTCAAGATGAGTAATAATTTATTATTACTTAGCAAGTTGGTTGTGCTAAAACCACCCTCAACAGGTCTTAAGGAATTTTTCAATAGCTATAATAAAGGATCTCCTTTTTAAAAATTGCTTGTTATGGAGATTTGGAAATAGGACCCCATTTTTCTTACTTGGTTCTTATGGAAAGAGAGAAATAATGGGATCTTTAGAGATCAAACTAGAAATAGAGAATTTTTCATAAGTATCGAATCCTGCTTTTCAAGAGGAGTAATAATTTATTATTACTTAGAAATTTGGCTGTGCTAAAACCACCCTCAACAAGTCTTAACTTGGACTTTGTCAATAACTATAATAAAGGCTCTCCTTTTTTAAAATTGGTTGCTATGGAGATTTGGAAATAGGACCCTATTTTTCTTACTTGGTTCTTATGGAAAGAGAGAAATAACACGATCTTTAGAGATCAAACTAGAAATAGAGAATTTCTCATAAGTACTAAAAATATATTGCAAGATAATATTTTAATGTTTTGACCTTTGGAAATGCTAAAAATATGCCTTCCTATATTGAATTAAGGGTGAAGCAAAATTGGGGTGTTACTTAGGATCTTATTAAGCTTAATTGGGCTAAGATCCTTCTACGAAGTAGTGTCAAGTGGAAGACTCTTGGTATAGGTTTGGTTAAACTTAATTTTAATGGGTGCTCCAAGGTTAACCCTAGTACTATTGTTACTAGGGGGTGATAAGAAATGACAAAGGATGGTCGATTGAAGAATATGCCAAAAATATAGGATGGATATCTAATAATGAAGTTGAAGCTATGGCGGTCTGGTGGGGGTTAAAATAATGAATATGTTATGGTTTCAAAAAGTGGAGGTTGAATGGGATTCTAAATTTATTATTGATTTGATTTTGAATAATCTTCCTCCCCCCTGGAATATTAGAAATTTGGTTGAGGAGTGTAGGTCTATCTTGTAGAGCTTTTCTCATTTGAAAATTAGACATATCTATAGAGGGGTAATAGATTTGCAGATGCTATTTTTAATATAGGGTGAATTTTTAAGAATAGTTTATCATTACAAAAGGTGATATGGGTGATGTGGATTTTAGTTGTCGAAGTCATAATTTTCATATGTTTGATGTGGATATTTCTCTTGTTTTGGTTTTCAAAGATAATAGCAATTATTATCTTTCTCAATGGATAAAAAGAGAGAACATGATATTATTTACTTCCTCTTTGCAGGTTTATATGCTCATGCATGAGAAGACTAAGGGAAAGGGACCTATAGTGGATAGGGTTCCAATGGTGGGTATAGAAGTAGGCTTGAATGGGTCCCATAGTGGGTAGGCTTAATATCCAATAAACTTACAGTTAATATCCAATTGTAAAACACTTTTATCCATAAAGTACACAAACTGACAAATCATGTGATGCCACATCAGCACACCAATAATACATGACTTAGTGACCCACTATCGGTCTCACCTTTTTTTGGGCCGTTTTGGATAACTTGACAAAAAGCATGCTAATGTGGCATCATATTTGATGATATGGCCTTGAAACCAATTTTTATAAGTAGGGGACTTGCCAAATAAGTTGCACAAATTTGGGAGTGATTTGAAATTTTCACATAGGACTTTAAGAAGTGCGAAGTTAGGGTGGCCCACTATAGGCCCCTCTCCCTTATACTAATGAAGGAAATTTTATATGAAATATTTGGCATGTTCTTTTGGTTTTGAGAGGTGACCATGATAATAATGGTAAGGTGAAAATGGGCTACTATTGCATTGGCAACTAGAGGATGAAAATAAAGGTGTTGTTAATTGAGAAAAAAGGTGGCAATTTTTTATTAAGGATTGTGCATGAAAATCTCTCATCTTTATCAGTGTTCACAATTTGGATTGGTGTCAGAATAACTTTACAATCTAGGGGTAGTTCTATAATTATCAGTTCTCTAGTGCAAACTTGACTGATACTCTAAGGATGGGAGATTTGAGGCTTAGAACGGAGCCCATATCTTGTAAAGATATCAAAAAAATATGGAATTGTGGGAGATTTTTGAAAATGGTGGGTGTACCCCTTCTTCCTTTTTATGAAGGGCTATAATGATAAAATTAATTAAAATTTTGTCAAATCATGGACCCATAGCCAAGTCGCTATTAGAGGGGTTTGCTTTAGTATTAGAAAGGATTTGATTGTGAGAGCTACAAGCCTTAAGTGTGAAGGCATTAAAGTGGAGAAGAGAATCAAGGTCAATTATAAGTAGTTCATTGACACTTTTCTAGAGAAAGGGGAAAAGGTGAAGAAGTATCAAAATGGCTATAGAAAAGTGTATCTTCCTGCACTGTGGGAAATTGTGAGTTTTCATGTTATGAAGTACTTCACTCCTGAAGGTAGATTCTAAACTATTATGGGTATCATTTTCCCATCTTAGGCCATTTAAGGTGTGGAAAAACTATTAATTTTCCTTTTTATCTTCTTTCATCTTTACAAAATTGCATTTTTTATGGGGCTTACCCTCCCCTTCACCAAGGGTTAATTATGGATCTTTAAAAGTATAGTGTGTTAGCCACCCTGGTGCATAACCCCTCTATTAAGTTTTCCAATGTGAAAATAAAATTGTTGAATTATGGGAAGTCTACCTAGAATCGTGTTAAAATGTTAAAAGGTAGCCCTATCACCTAGAACACTCCAGTTTCTAAAACCCTTAACAGGAGTTCAATCCCTCTTTGTTGTTTCAACCTATGGGTTCTCAAAAAAGAAAAGCATTGGTTGACCGTCAAGGGGAGAATAGGGGTAATCAAACAAAGAAAATTTTATTTTCTCTGAGAATCCCTTTAGGAAAAAGGGCTATTGAGATCTCTAACAAGGAAGAAAAAGGTTCTGGGGAGGAAGGGTTAGAGAAAAATAATAAGAAAAATTTAATGGAAAGAAGGTCTACAAGGCTTGCAAAGGCCTTTGGTTTTAAAAATATTAAAAAAGGTAAGAAAATTTTACTTGATAATGAGGATGATGAGGTTCCTCTCCATTCTATTGAAGATATTTTTGGGGAAGTTTTGTTTGAGGTCAATATTGACAATGATAACTGTGATGGAATTCAAGAGGAGAGGAATGAAAAAGGGGATGCACATAGTTGAGGAGGATGATAAAAACTAGGATGACAAGTAGGAAGAAAAGGATGTTGAGGAGATTGAGGAAGTTGACAAAGATGAAGATTATTTGGAGGAGAAGAAAGAGGATGTGGAGGGAATTTGGATTTCTCTCCTTATAATGAGGTAATGGATAATGGTTCTGATAAAGAGGATGAGGAAGAGGTGAATGCTAAAGAAATAGAGGACAACTAGTGGAAAGAATAGGAAAAATATGAGGAAGGAAGTTTTGTTGACTCCCTCAAGGCTCAAGTTGTTGTGCTTGAAAATAGATTGATTGAGCTTGAAAGAGACGTGGAGGAAAAAAACCAGTGTACGGACTATAATAATAAATAGAAAATTATTTACAGCCTCATTAGCAACTATCAGGATAGAGTTAAGAAAAATGATAATGCTATGGAAAATATTGTTTCTATTGCAGATGGCATTATGAAGAAAGTTGTGATGGGAACTATTTTTGGGTAGTCGAAGATAAACAAGAAAAGGAAGTAGGGAAAGTTGAAGGAGGCTCGAGATCTAGGAAACAAGAAGATTAAGGCAAATAATTCTCATGATAAGGCCACTTGGGAGGAGTCACTTGACTCTTTGTTTGATGATTGGAACTTCATATGCTAGGTTCCTTTTGTTTTGTTTTGTTCATTGTTGTTTTTTTGCTCTGGCTTTTTGTTGCTAATAAGACTTTATCTAGGTTGGATTTAGTGTTATCTTTGTTCTTTCTTTAGTTTTTTGTTTAATTTTTGCCTCTATGTGATTAGATCAAGGCCCTTTCCCTACTAATCTAATCAAAAACATAAGAAGAGTCTACAATATTTCATGGGAAAGACAACTTTTTTTAGAAACTCATATTTGACTTTGTAGGTATCATTCAACCATTCACCTTAATACTCTACAAGAATTAGCAATTCAAGTGGACTGAGAAATAAAAGAAAGCATTTGGACAGATCAATCAATTCATTGTAAATTCATCAATTCTCACTATCCCATACTTCTCTGAGGATTTCATTATGTATGTTTATGGAGAAGAAAATATAGTTGCAGTACTAAAAAAATGATGGAAGGGAAGAGGCAAGTGAACACCCAATTGCATTCTTTAGCTAAACACTTAAGGATGTTGAAGAGAGATACATATTCATAGAGAACCAAACCCATGATTTGTTAAATGGATTAAGTAATTTCAATCAAATTAAATCTTCCAAAAAAATAATGTTATGTTCATCTACTCAAGCATAAGGAGTATGTTTTAGGTTGATAAATTAGTGAAAAATAGGCATTTGAATCAGCAAGATCCTAGAGTGTGACATTGACATCAAAGTCACTAAGTGACATTGAAATCTTGATACCCAAGGTATGATAAGTAGAAGAAAACCAAGAGGAAAATTAGGATAATTTCTTATTCAGTGAGTAGCACCAATATCTATACTATTTTAGAGAAAGGATCATGTACCTCTAAATAGGAAAATATCCACAAGTTTTAAATTCTAATAGTTGAAGAGTAGACAAATTATAAATTGTGCCTTACAAATTAATTGAGGGTATCTTATTCAAAAGAAACTTTGATGGGGTGTTGTTGAGATACATTGAGGAATTAAAATTTGTCTCCTCTATAAGAATTTTACGAAGGCGTTTCAGGTGGGCATTACTCTAATCAAAAAATGGAAACTAATATTATGAGAGTAGGATAATACTAGTCACAAAGGTTCATTAACACCCATAAATGGGTAAGAAATTTCTACAACTACTACTTTTATACTACAAAAATAGGAAATGAACCTCCTCCTAAATTGTATATCCACAAATCATTCATTTTCCCTATAGAACTTGGATTTCATTGGAATGATCAACCCTCTAGCCAATATGGGCCACTAGTTCATCTTGACAACCATAAACTACTTTACTAGGTGGACTAAAGCCATGGTATTGAAGAATGCAGCAAAGACTGACATTATTGATTTCTTGAAAGGGATCATCTTGATGTTTGGGATGCCAAAGTAAATCATCACAAACATTGCTAATAAATTAATAGGAATAGGTGTCACCCAATTTCCTCATGAACCCAATATCTACCTAAAATAATCCTTGAGTTATTATCATCAAGGAAATAAATTGATAGATTCTATCAATAATAATTTGATGAGAATCATCATGAGGATTAGGAATAACTCCAAGAGGAAATGGCATGAGCACTTAAAGAGAGCCCTCTAGGTAGATAGGATACCACCAAATCATGTCATAGTCTTGTTATTAAATGGTTTGTAGAAGAGAGGAAAGCTTACTAAATTCACTTGAAAATATAGCTCTAGAAGTGATCTATTAGTTAGAAATTGATGAAAATGATGTTTGTATATTTTTAGTTGACCATTTTTTTTGAATTATCGAGTCCAACAAATAATAGCATCATTGGATCAATTGAGAAAGCATCAAAATATAATCAAGTATTAGTTTGACAAAAGATCCATGGAGAAATAATTTAACATGGGTAACCTAATACTCAAATGGGATATTGAAAATAGAGTGAAACCTAGTCACCATGAAACATTGGATTCTCTCTAGAGTGGCCCCTATGTCATCACAACATGCAATCAATTCAATGAATTTAAATTTTTAACACTCAATGAGATTGTGTTACTAATCCTAATAAATGGGGTCCATTTTAAGCCATTAATGTAAGTGTATTATCACCCTTGTATATTACCCTTCTCCCCCTTAAATCATCTTGTGTTTGCATGTGCTTTTGTCTCATTATAATTTTCTTTGGTGGTGTTCTCCTTGCATGTGCATATCTTACATCCTCCCATGTTAGTTTTTTTATGAACCTTAGATGTTTTTTTATGAGGCCATCTTATAAATTTTCTTGTTATGAACTAGTCTCCCAAATGTGTAACCCCAAGATCAAAATTGTGGGAAAATCCACAAATTCATTGAGAATTGAATTGCTATCAAGTTTTATTCCAAAATTTAATGCCAATCACCAATATTTTCACATTGACTTGATCATGTGACTGCCACTAGTTTCCCAAAGTCATTTACAAAGTTAGAGTAAATATCCCCACTAGTTTTTTCATATTCTAGCTAATCTAATTTGAATCATCAATACTTCCCTAAGTCATCCTACCTAGCTAAGAAATAAAAATAATAGGTACCACTTATTGTGTCTAGTCAATATAATTTGATGACTCCCACAATTTTTTATAAGTTTCAAAATAAAGATAAAATCCTTGTACAATCCATGCATTATATGAGATGTTTAATCCTATTTTTCAATTAAAAAAGTGATATTTTTTTTACAAGCAAAGGATAAGGCTCATTTATAATCACCAACCTTGTCACAATAGACTCATCCAATGGACCATGATACTTCAACAAAGTATTAGGAACCAAGTTAGAGCTAAAAGTCTTAGGAACTATTAGATGAAACTCTTAACATTCGATCATAGTCATCAATTCAAAAGTAAATGCACTTAAGGAAAAAGAGAAGGATAAGGCTCATTTATAACCACCAACCTTGTCACAATAGACTTGTACAATGGACCATGATACTTCAACAAAGTATTAGGAACTAAGTTAGAGCTAAAAGTCTTAGGAACTATTAGATGAAACTCATAACATTCGATCATAGTCATCAAGTCAAAAGTAAATGCACTTAGGGAAAAAGAGAGTAGATAGAATATTTTTTCAAACAACTCACGCATCAATGCCATGCAATATACAAGGCAAGGTAAGTGAAGGTAACGAATCAACCATAGATCTATCACATCAACTATATAGCCAATAATATAGGGAATAAAAATTAAAAATTAGCATGATCCAACAAGTTCTATAGTAGAATTAATAATAATTCTAATCATCCTAGTTTCAATATTAATTCATAAGCCTATAAATACCACTAATGGGCATATTATTATCTATCTAAATAATGAAGGATTCTACAAAAATATTGCATTCTCACCAAGAATAAAATTAATCCAGAGGTCCTCTCGAATAAAAATAGAATAGCATTTCATATCAAGCAAAAATAGCAAGCAACAAGGCTACCATAAAACCATTCAAAATGATAAAAAGAGCTAGTGGCAAGAAGGCTACCAAGAAACAATCCATTCCCACCCCACCATTAGAAAAAGGAAAATTGGACATACCAAATCTCTTCATCCTATGCATCCCTCTATTGAAATAAAAATGTGACTCATCATAATAATCCTCTGCCATACTCACATACCACCAACTTAAATATCATATAAGAGGAGGTTGACTTGATTAATGATTGCTACACTTCTACCAAAACTACCTCTTTAATAGGGATCATTTAGAACTATAAGGTTTATTTCAAACAATCTTCTCTCTAGTCCATAGATCACTACGAGATAGGAAGATCTAGATCTTATGTCTTGCTAGATATCTAGTGCCCATTATTCAATCTTGCCCAGAGGTCATCCTAGATTATATAAAGGATTTTGATGTGTCCTGCCAAACCATCAAGTAAAAATGAAAAAGTTCCCAATTCAAATGACATGTATCAAAAAGTGTGTTAAGAAAGATTATTATGATCCCACTTGGCTCCTTCCACTATAATGATGATAGTCTATACACTGCATGGGGGAATGTGCATAATAAGTTCATTTTTCATTAATTCTACCCCAAGTAATTGTTGAACTCCTAATTGAAATTCCAAATGGACCTTAATCAACTCAATTCTAAAACACAAGCAATTTATTATATGGTTTCCTACCTACTAGGAATGGAAAATGACAAGAAGGTATACCTTAAGTAGATAGTCATTGTTCACAAACTAAGTTAGAACTTGGTGAGAGAAATTTTAAGGATATACTTCATGTTAAATCTGGAGTATATGTGCAATCATTTGAAGAACTTAAGCTCCACCAAAACCTTTAGATACCCATCGCTAATAATGTATATGATCCTTTAATAATGTTATTCTCTCTATCTTGACTTCAAGCCTAAGCTAGTCCACTAATAGAATTGGGGATGCTAGTAAAGACAATAGTTACTCAATCTCAAGGCATATCTTATGAGCATATTGCTAAACTAGGGTGGTAATACCTACCTGTATCGAGAACCAATATACAAAAAATGAAGAGTTGAAATATTTTCTAGCCTCCATTGGCCAATTATAGAGTAGGTATCACCTCCAACCATATTTTTAAAAATGGGCTAAATGCCTAATGAACATTCTAGTTTTGAATCCTTTTGACATGTGAAAGGACCTTTAAGAGTTATTAAATTTATAGTGAATCCTTCACTAAATACAAAAAAAATGACTTCTACCTTATTCGTGATAAAATATAAATGCCCCATAGCATCATTACATTTAGCTCATCATATTTTTTTATGAATTTGGTGCTTCTTAACCACCTTAGTGAAGATTTCAAGTATTAAATAATATGTGCCTTTAATATTTATCAATCAACTTAATCTAGTAGTCTATAAGGACTATCAATAATTCAAAGAAATAATTCTATACAAATTCCCACCATTAGTCAATGTCAAAAGTTGATCTCCTTTTATTGGTGTGGGTTTTATATTAAATGGTGGACCCCACCTTTTATAAAGTGCACAATGTCAATTGCATTATTAATCATCAATAACATGTGCTCATGTTTTCAAGGATTTATGAAGGGAAAATATTTTTCTTTTATCCAAAATCACATTTGCCATCCAATCTACCATCACAAGATCATTTGATGGCTCGTGATTCATGGTGTTTCTTATACAAATCTCCAACACCCTAGAAGATTTGTGAGAACTAGAATAAAACTAAATGATGTTCTATTTTTCATATACACAATTATCATATATATAAAATTCAAGAGTACAATCATTCATCCCCTTAATAGGATTTAAACTTTTAGGGTCTTTTGACCCTTCTCACATATATTTCCCATTCTCTAGTTTCATGCTTTTCTCCATGGGTAACTTTCTCTTTGAAGAAAGAGTTTTCTTAGGTACCCATATACATAATGTTCATAGAAATAAAATTCAAAAGTACAATTATGCATCCCCTTAATAGGATTTTTATTTTTTAGATTCCTTAGACCCTTCTCATCTATATGGCTCATTCTCTGCCATAGAATTATTTTCTCCATAGTTAACTTTCTCTTTAAAGCGAGAGTTTTCTTAGGAACCAAAAATCATAGCCATCAAAATTTAGACACATTACTCCTTACTACTAGTTTTTATGATAAATTTATGGATTCTATAAATATATTCACTATATGAATAGAATAACTATTTTAATGGAAAATGCATTCATCTAGCTAAAATGCTTTGCCCACATAGACACCCTTAGGAAGAACCATAGCTATTGTTACCATCTTACACCCTTCACTACATAAAACAACATGCACACCCACATCATTGACTTTTGTAATTGACAATAGGTTTTGTGTCAAACCAAGGATGTGAAAAACACCATTTATCCCCTTCACTCATTCATCAATGAATTGACTCTATCACAACCAAATATGCTCAAATGAGAATCACCACTAAGGTACAACTTCCCCTCCATCATATTCTCCATACTTTGAAAACCACACCCATTGGGAGGTCATATAAAATGAAAAACCAATGTCAATCAACCATGCACTTTCTAATGCATGGGTTACCAAGGTTGCAACAAAGGCATTTACATCATCTTGTGAATACTTTTTAAACTTTTTTTTTCTCCTCTTTGTAGTTTTTGTAGAAGTGTTTGATCTTGTCATAGTTCCAACACTTAGCCTTGTAATTTCTAGGACATTTAAATCTCACATGGGATTTGGATGTCTTCTTTTCTTTCTACTTAGGTCTTCCACAAATAGTTACCTAAGTAGATCCAAAATCTTTCCACCAAATCTCCTCTAAGATTAAATCAAACACTGCCTCATCCATTTTAATTTTTAAGGAAGTGCTCCAAATTGCCATCATAAAGGGATCCCATAATTTAGAAAATAATTTAGAAGTATCATTCAATGATCCTCCTCCTCCATATTGAACATGTTTAAATGTGGGGTCATAAAACCGCCATAATCTATTCTCAAGGTGTACAAATTATTTCTTAAGAAAAAAAATTAGGCAAGGATTTATCATGTTACAAGTGTCCCAACTTCTTCCAAAGAGCTTATATGGTAGCTTCTTTGTATACATTCAACAAGAAAAAATCCACCAAGTAGAGATTGATGAAGCCCTTCAACTACCTATCTAATAGATCCTAGTTGGTTTGTGATATTGTAGTAGGTTTAGGTCCAAATACAACATCCCAAATATCTTTGTCTACAAGAATTTCCTCTAGCTTGAGCTTCCATGGCTCAAATTTAGTGCCAATGAACTTCTCCATCTCTATCCTTGATGTGCTTGTCATTTATTGCAACAAGATCTCCTTTCATGTAAACTTTAACTTAAACCAAGAATATAACTAAAACCCTTGTCCCTAACACCTAAGACCCAATGTGATCAAGCTCTTATACCAAATAAAAGTAACTGAAGGTTTAGAATACACTGTCTACAATAATCTATGAATGGAGGTAAATTAAAATTGATTATATAGTTACAAATAAATAAACACAAAATTAATATACATAACATAGTGATTTATGTGATGAGAACCCTTTCAAGAGAAAAATCCCACACTCAAAGAAACTCAAGGTATTATTCAATAATAGTTTTACCATACACTTATAGAGTCTAGTTATTTATAGAAGTATCACCAATAAGAGATTTAGAGTAATTTTGGCAATATAACATTACTTACAAATCTCATTATGAAATCTCAATGACCCAATAAATAGGAGAGACAACAAATGAAACCATCAAATGGTAATCAAGAAAACATGAACTAAAACTATTGAAACTTTGGAACCCAATTCCCTAGTCAAAATCTAACCCTCAAACCCCAATACAAGTCCACGCACTAAAAAACAGTATGATCCTTCCACTTGTCATAAGCTCATTTTAATCCACTTGCCAACTTGGGCACACCATTTTGGCTCCATTATCTTCAACCAAACATTCCTTATGGTGTGTCATAACATGATCCATAATTTTTTCAAAAAAAACTAAATCCCTCTTACAACTCTCATATGCATCATAGATGCTCTTACATTTTTTGATATGGGATGACTAACTTTCAAAGGCCATAACTTTTGATCTATAAAGTTAATTCAATCTTTTTTAAATTGAATATCTCATAGAGATCCATGTTTCTGTAACCATATTTCTCCAATTAAGGCATGTTTTTACTTTAATTGGGACCAAAATAATCTCGAGTCTTGAACATTATATTTTTGTGTTCTATAGCCTGAAAATTGTATTTTTTATCTTAACATTAGGATGCAAGGTTAAGATGCTTTTCCTAACAGTTTTTCATCTTTACTTTCCATTTCTATTACATGTTTTTTCTCTTTATATTTTTTGTGATAGGTCTAAACACATATTATATACTTGTAACATTAAGCGCTTCCTTTATGACCCATATTTCTTCTTAGCCACTTGTGGTTATGGTGGGATGATAAGAATTTGGTGCACCACAACTTATTGCTTCAATTTTCAAATAGTCTTTTACACATGAAACAAGTATTTTTGTGAAATTTGTTGCTTTTATTACTTTCCTTGTATAAACCTTCTTCTATTTTGGAAAATGTTTTTCAATTTTAGGCTCCTTAGGTTTTCATTTTTTTCTTCCTTTGTTCTTATTTTTTATACAATTTCCTAATATATCATGAAATCCTTCTTCATCTTCATGTGGTATTTCATTTGGAGTTGATGTGTATGTATCGAAAGTAAAATGATGCAAATATGTATTTGGTTGGGATATATCACTTGGAATTTTAATAACCCTTCATGAATGAATGAATTTGGCACATTGATACATACCACTAAGGGGGGCTCTTTTAGGTGTTATATTCATGTTCTATCAGTTAATATATAAAATATATTATTAGCAAGAACAACATGGAATAAGATTTGCATATCTTTGGGTCCAAATTTTAGCAGCAAGATGACACAACCCAAATGTTAACTAATATTATATTTATCATCTTTAGAGATATGTCTAAATGGGAATAATTTAAGGTTTGGTGTGTGTGTGTGTGAATGAGGAAGTATTTCATGCATACATTATATTGACTTATGGGATCAATAAGAACATTCATATCACTATCATGATACTTTTATATGATGTACAATGGTCCATAATAATTATTCTATGGTATTTTGTTGTCATAGAAAATAATTGATGGATTGGGGAAAAGAGTAGAAGATGTAGCATTAGCTTCAATTGCCTCAAAAACTCATGCTCATGTAATTATATCTTCAATTTCAATAATATATTCATTTATATGATCATCTAGATCATGCACCTCAACATTATTTGAATGATTTGGAATTATATTTATTGATATATGAAACCAATTGTTAGCAAGTGAAGCTAATGTGTTTCCATTGTTACTAATGGATTTGGATTTGATCATGTTATTTTCAATAAGATCTTACACTTTATTTTTAAGGCCAATACAATACTATGTAAAATTCTCATAAAATGACAATTATATGGAAGTTACAAAATATTTGGCCATTGTACATGTTCTAGGAAGTGATTTATTGGGACCCAATGGATAAATGAGAGAAAGTGTGATAAATTTAACACTCAATAAGATTTAAAGAACATCATCCATGGATTCTTAACTTTTAGTAAACTTCCTAGAAGCATTTAACTTGAATAAGGGAAAGAGGATGTAGTAGCAACTTGATTCATATTTTCCTTCATAACATTGCCCTTCGAAAAAATATTTAGCGTTTAAAACTTTAAAGGGTGGGAAGATTAAAGTGATGAGCCATATTTTAATGTGTTAGATGTAATAATTTTGACCTCAAGTTCTTTAAATTTTTACATGTCTCTAAAGGATGGGAAGCTACTCAAGTGAATATTGTTCTCTATGACTAGAAGTAATCCTTCGAGGAACATGATTTTCAACTCATAATTATCACATTGATGTTTCAGTTTTCCATGTAAAGATTGAAAATAAATGACATGATCATGAATAGATTCATTGCTCTTTTGGGTGCATCTAGTAAGATCATTAACATTGATCTTTAAACCCATGTTTATGTGGAAGCTTTATAAGAATGTGATAGCAAGAACATTTGATCATTTGATGGAACCCAAACATAATAAATAAAACTATTGACTAGTATAGTCCTTTAGGGTTCATGGAAATAACTTAGTTAAGACCATGCCATCATATGAAAAATTAATTCATGTTGAAGTAAATGATTGCAAATGAAAGCTTGGATCTCCTCTTCCATTATGTAATTCAAAACTAGGAGCCAAAAATATATCAAGAAACATATTAAACAATATCAAAAGCTAAAGGTGTATGATTTGAGGATTATATGTAATGATATATTTCTTATTGTCCTTAACTTCCTTCTTTATAGTTACAAGCTCTTTCGATAGTGTATCCAAGGTAGTAGGAAGAACAAGAGTGGTGCTTGGAGTATGTTACATAATGGATGAAGTTTAGAGTGGTTGGGATGTAAGTGGTAAGATCATAGTTGTGGATGAGTAAGCCTTATTATGGGATATGTTGGTAATGGATTTGAGTGGAAATATAGAAAGGGTCACGGGTTGTAAAAGGGGAATGGTATGGGATATATTAGAATGTGAGTGTAAGTTGAACTAGTAGTGGTTATGTTGGTAGAAGGATGGGATGTAAGTGGAATGTTGTATGGGATAAATTTACTAGTGGTATTCATGAGAGGAGGAGAGTAGACATGGGGTAGGCCATATTGGGGAGTGAATCCAATGGGAAAGAAACTGGAGGTAATGGAGGTAGGAGTGATATTAGGGTTAACAGTGGTAGTGGCAAGCAAAGTATTAGGGTTGGGGTAGTAAGAGGATGAATGGGATGATACACCATTAGAAATATTTATTAATGAACAATGTCCTATTGTGCAATAGGGACATCCACTAATATCTTATAAAAGAGAGTTTCAAATTGATTAGGATATTTGAATTTCATAAATATATCATTCAAAGATTATCTAGTAAATTAAATCTTGTTGAGACACATGCATATAATGATCATAGTCCTCTTGATCACCCAAATTTGTCTCAAGAAAAACACCATTAAAGATGTCATTATTATTAAAATAGGAAACCATGCTAGGGTTTAGGAGAGCACTCCTCAATGCAATAACAAGATTGTGAGTAGCCTATACAATAAAGGGAAATCAATCTCAAATATGAAAATCAGAAAAATAGATCTAAAAACAAGTGTAAATTGTAAGCCCTAGTTTCAAAGCAAGGGTGGACTAAGGAAATGGTTACCAAATAAAAATGTGTAAACAAAGAACAAGAGTGAAAAGGAAGGTCAAATCCGGGGACTAGGATATAAAATCAAAAAGAAAAAATTAGATTTGAAAACCTTAACGATGCTAAAAACTTTAAGAGTAACTAGATTGTCTAGGATTAGATGGGTTTGCCAAAATGTAAAGAAAAATAAATAAGATAATTAAATTCAATGCGTACACATAAGTACATATTAACCTAGATCAATTAATTGAGTTGTGTATATGGATAATTAAATAACTAGAGTATGGAAAGTAACTATGAGATGGATAATGTACTTAGCTCTATGATCAAAAAATAGATAGTTCAGATGTAGTGTTGTATTTTGGACCACCTCTAATTTGTAAAATGATACATCTCTATTATTGTAATACCTTGAATCTTTTACAAGAGTTGTGCTTTATCTTGGATCAATTCCAAATCTCTAGGTTTTCTTCAAATCTGTAGACTCATCTTCTACTATGTGGATCTAGTCCTACCCAATGTGTACCTATGGTCTTTGGTTCTCTTAGTTCACCTCTACCTCTCTTATCACGTACTATACTCCAGAGATCAACAATATTGAGAAATACCTTTAGAGGATTGATGTTATGTCACTAAGGGACATGTTTTCCTAGGTTATCTCCTAGAAAACTTGTGTAAAGAATCAAAAACAAGCTTCAATCATACAAATGCTCTTATGATGAATATGAAAATTCACTCATTTAAGTTCACATCAATTCCAAGTGTTCTTTTATGAATTGCTCCTTAGGGTGAGAATGAATATTTAAATGTGAGAGGATGTGAAATGGATGCACATTAGAGTCCTTAAATACAAGCACATAGCATCAAATTGTGTAAGTGTGTGTTTAGTTGACTCACAATGACTAGTAAAATAGGCAAGACTTGGCCAAATTTGAATTTAAATTGAGTTCTCAAGGGTCAAATTTGTGGATGTGGGCTCATCCCTACATCCATGAAATGACCCAAGAGATGGAAATTATTAGATCAAGGTGGGTAACATATGTATTAGGATATGTGCATGAGTACGCATAATTAATTCTTGATTTGGGTGAATATATCAAAAAGTGTGTATGTATGGATAAGGTGGAGGATAAATGTGTGGGACTATGTGTGTATGGGGATAGGTAATGGTTGGGTAAATGAGCCCAACTCTACATTAGATTTTTTTTTTTGGCATGTAATTGTATCAAGACATTCTCCCTAAATAAGAACAAAATTAAATGGGAAATGGCATGGGTATGCAAATTTCACCACAACAAAATAATTTAGGATAATTAAATAAATACAATCAACAAGAAACATTTGTCTTCATTAAAATAATTGGATTGAAATAAATATGATAATTAAACGATAGGATGGAGCAACTTAATTCTAGGATCAATGATAGAAGAATGAAGTTGGTGTCATTTTAAACCAATTTTCCATTTTCATGAAACTATTTACCTTGATCTAATGGATATCTCAAAGATTGAACTATCATAAAAATAATGCATATTGATCCCAAGCTATACAAGTTTGATCCTACTTGTTGTCAACTTGATCTAACACATAAAATTGATTTGGGTTGCATGAAACTAATTTGACAAAAAATGTGCCTAACTATTCACCTTTACCTTCTAACTATTTAAATATGTCAAGGTGATGTCTAAAGACACCATTGAGAATCTTCTTAAATCAATAAGTGAATGAGTTCTTCTAAGTCAAACCCCTTGATGGATAGAATTAATGATGATGAGAAATGTTGAAAACAACATTCACGAACATGTATGTGGCCTATATATAATGATATAGATTTGATTATTTTAATGCTCTTTAGAATTGAGGTGTGCTCTAGTTATTATCCTCTTAGCATGTGATCTCTCTATATGAAATCAAGTAATCATTAAATATCTTTAAATATCATGACATAGCAACATGTCACATGAATATATTCACTAGGTCAACAAATAATAACTAATAGATGGGGGAAGGTAGAATGAATTTGGAATATTTTGATTTAGAGATTATTCTTGTGCTCCTTGGGACTTGTTTGGATCAATCCTAAGTCACATAGAAAAGATCTACAAGGATAAGGTGATGATTTCAAGGTAGAGTTGAATGTTTGGAAATTGGTGCAAATAGAGGTAGAATAATGATGGATAAGAATCAAGTTGTAAGCCAAGTAAAACACAATTATATTTTGTCTATATATTATTACATTACAACATTCCCATCAAACTAGGCACAAAACTAAATGGGAAATGGCATGGATATCTAATTTCACCATTACAAATGTGAAATAATAATCTTTATGATCCTAAAATTTGTGAATCCTTCTTGGTAATACTTTTTGGTCCAATACTAAATAGTGTCATTGTGTGTCTCAATATGAAACGATGGACAAAACTTTATTTTGTGTGAATTGAGAATGTAAGCATGAGACAATATTGACAATAAAGAAAGTTCGCTTAGAGTGGTAAAGGAAAAGAGGAAGTTGTGTGTATCTTTTATTACTAATTTAAAGGGAGTTAATATTTTTAATTATGAAAGTTCAAGTGAGATTTTACATAGTGCTTTTCTCTTTGCTAGGTGAATGGTGAGTGTAAAATTAATAATAAAGTTAGTGGTTAACAATTGTTGAGAAATACTTATCTTTAATTACTTTATATTCAACTTTGCCTATTTATGTGACGTGTGTGTGTCTGTGCATGTGCCTATGCCTGAGCGTGAGAGAGAGGGAGAGAGATATATATTGCATGATTTCATAATTGATGGGATTTATTTTATAGTTTTTATTTCTTAGCTGAAATCTAATCATCTCACTCATGAATAAGAAATTTATTTTTAATTATTAATTTTCTTTATATGCAATCATTTGACTATTATCTCCTCACTATGTATATAAAGGAAAAAAATATTTATATGCATTTTTGGATCGATTTAGAAGATATCATTATTTGTCTTTATTTTTTTTATAAACAATCTTACTTAGCTTTGTGATTTATGACTTGCATTTGTACATTGAAGTTTTTTGAAAAAAGAAAAAACTTCAATAAGACAATGCATGTGTGTGTCTTATGAGTGTTAGATTTCCTAGTTGAATGAGATGACAATTTAACAAATAACATGTACTTATTGTGTAAACAATGCTTGTAGAAATGCAAAATGTTAAAATAGAGTTATGTTTGGTGGTATGAGTGATGTTGAGCAACGATCTATTTTAGTAACTTTTCTTTCTTAATTAAGTGAGTCGCCTCACTCATAAATTAAGAAAACTATATATTGCTTTAAGTGTTAGCTTTCTTTATATGAAGTATTTGACTGTTCTAAAGATTTATTTACACCACCTCACTATTTATGTAAAGAATTAATGTGTTTTCCATGAATTACTTTTTTAAATTGTTTCTTCAGAATTAAGATTTGACAAATAAGATTTTTTTTATATTCTTTAATTTGAACAAAGGTTCGACAAAAATATTTTTTTAGTTTTTTTATTAGGATTCACGATTTGTTAGTTTAAATGAATCTTGTTTGGGCATGTGTATTCGTTTTGGCATTTTATTTAGAATGTATCTACCCACATTTTCAAGACTTCCTCTTTTTGTGTGTACTTTATCTACATGTTTATGCGATGTTTTGTGCTTTATGTATCTATGTATCTTTCTACGTTTTCAAGACTTCCTCTTTTGCTCATGGTTGTACTTTATCTTCACTTATCTGCAATGTTTTGTGCTTTATATATCTTGGCCTTATTAAGACTATATAAGACTACTTGGAAGAGATATTGAAATCATCTAGTTCTATGAATCAAATTGTATATCTAATGCAGATATGACCAATACTTCGATGATAAGGGGATAGTCAAAACATGTCAACTACAAATCAATTATTGAAGAATTGCATATGATACATTCCAAATGATAACTTACATACTACTTTAGTAGTTTCAAAGACAAGAAGTTTATTCAAACAAGGGAACAATTCCCATTGCCACATCATAGAAGAATTTATAGATTCACAAGCTACAAAAAATGTTGTTCCATGCAATGTTGGAGTTCAATTTGATAGGTATTCAAACTATATGCATTTTTCATACACTTGTATTATAACACTTCCAAGACTTGATGAGCTTTAATATATTTCAATAAAAGAGATGAATCCTCTAGAGGGGGGCCTAGCAACTTTCTAAGATCAATTAAGCATGTACAAAAGATTTTGGTTAACAATTGGAGTTTTATAGAACCAAAATATTAGCTTGCATACATGAACAAATAAGAAATTTTCACATTTTATGCTTCATAATCATGGAAAAAAAAAATAAATTATTTAAATTAAAATGCTCCCTCTCTTCCCAGTAGAAAACCTTTCAACTTCTAACGGTACTTTTCAAAGGCTCAATTAAAGATGCCATGAAAAGCAACTCAATATCCTGCATAGTATATAGCTCCTTATTACAAATTGAAAACACCAATAAAAATTCATGCACAACTCCTTATTACAAATTCAAAATAACAATCAAAATTCAATCTCCTGCAAATTACACCAAAAATACACAATTTTCAATTAACCTTCCAATTTAGCATTAAGGGCCTGGGAATGGCTAGCCATTACTTACAATCAATCAGGCTAGAAAGGACAAATAATTTATTAATGGTTCACAAAAAGTCATCTCTCGCTGGAATGAATGTTGTGAGGGTCAAGCACCAAGACCTCCCAGAAAACTAGAGCCCCTATACATTCTACTTGTGAATCTCCCCTGCAATCAAGGCCACCTAACCTTGCCACCCGATTTGCAAACCCTACAAGCTGCCTAGCTCTTCTATTTATATACTAGCAATCGCACCTTGGTGTGCAATGGGTATGTCGAAGAGGTGTGGATGGTCAATTATGGAAAAATTTGGTCTAATTTTTTACTTACATTTGTGCAAGGTCATTTAGTAGGCCATTTAACAAATGATGTTGTTTGTGCAACAAAGGTCTAAATGAAGAAGTGATAACTTCAAATCAACAAGGATCCAAACATGACTGAATCAAGTAGATATGTAGGTTCCATTACCAATAGACTCATGTTATGTTTGCAATAGGGAGAGAGAGAGAGAGAGAGGGAGAGAGAGGGAGAGGGGGAGAGATAGGGATAGAAAGAGGGAGAGATAGAAGGGGAGAGAGAGAGAGAGAGAGGGCGGTTAAGGAGATAGAGATAGAAATGGATATGAAAATGGAGATGGTTATGGAGAGGGATATGGAGAGAAAGATAGAGAGAGATGAAGAGAGAGGAGAGAAGGATAGATAGAGATAGAAGACAAATATAGAGAGGGAGAGATAGAAAGATAAAGATAGAGAGAGGAGGTGATATATAGAGGGATAGATTTAAGTGTAGAGAGATGGAGATATAACAAGATAGACATACAGGGAGATAGGCAAATAGATATAGATATACAGGTCTACAAAGAGGGAGAGGGAGAGGGAGAGGGATAAGGAGGAAAGGGAGACAATGGAATTATTAGTATATGCTATATTTTATATAATGTAGATTTATTTGTAAAATAATATTAAATGATTATATTTAATATTATATATTATATTTAATAATAAAAAATATTAAATATAAATATAATACAATATATAATTAATACATAATATATATTTTATAAAATACAAATTAAATTATACATAATATTATTATACTTTTATATATATATATATTGGTCTACCAATTGATTAAAGCAAAAATTTGGAGATCAATAAAGAGATAGAGCATTAAGAAAATTTAAAGGTATATACAAATAAAGAGGGAGATATAAAAGGGATATACAACAAGAAACATCCATATAGACAACTCTTCCAATAAAACACATATATGAAAATAATATATCTCCACTTGTATTATATAGATTATTAAATATTATATATATATATATATATATATTAAATGATAATATTGTATTATATTATATTATTATTAATTTTAGATTATAATTATGTTAGTATTAATATTACAATTATATTATTACTATTATTATTAATATTACTATTATATTGTTTTTATAATATTCCTTATTGGAATGGTAAATTGCCTTTCGTTGTAACAGCTGCTTGGTCTATTCCGAGTCTGCTCAAGTCTGCTAGTATTGTTTGGGTGGATAACAATAGAGACTTCATTAGTGCAACATGACCGGTTTCAGGGCTTGAGGCAACCACACTCTATGCTATGATTAACTTCTCTTTCTTGCCATCTGGCCCATAACCATCGTACAATCAAAAATCCTCCAAGGGCATAAACCTAGTGTATGATGACAACGAGAAAACCATAGAAATTATTAACTTCACATATGCGACAAATAAACTCATCATTCAAACGATGCATGTTGCAGGCTCCTTAACAGCTGAATTAAATATCAACATTTATGATATAGGTAAAAGCCTCAAACAATCAATGATAAATCTTTTCATTCACAAACCTACTAGATTTCAAAGCTCAATCTTCCTGTTACCAACATAACTAGCAGTTGCACCTAGAGGAGGTGCAATGGTTACGTCGATTATATTTTGTATAGTTTATGTTTGAGATGAAGTCTATAATTTTTAAGTATATTAGATGTTACAATTAGGGTGTAACAGTAGATTTGTGTTTCAAATGACCATTCAAATAATTTTATGGTAGATGTTGTTATTATCCTTTGTGGAATACACTTGGTTTCCTATCTATTATGATTTGAATTGATGAATCATGATAATAATTGATATGAAAATTCATTTTAGAGATAAATAATTTGTCTATTTCATCTCCACACATGTCTTACAAACTATCTTACATATGACATTTGTGCATCCTTAACACATTAAATTCAAAACCCAAAAGAAGGCACAAAACTTCAACACATGTACCACTCAAAACAAAACATTGTTCTAGCTATTAAACATGGACACATTTTTTACTATAATGGAAAGGTAATAAGCACATTAGTAAGTACACACCTATCCATAGACCCTGATATAGAAGAAACAAAACACTTAAAACTTGGTATGCACAGAATGGGACTAATATTGTACCTTCCTCCACAAAACTTGATGATATGCCTCCTATTATCACAAGAATGACAATTGCAAACATTCATCAAATCTAATACAACCCATCCAATTCATTGCAAAGGCAACAATACTATTCACCAAATCTAACACATCTCACTGGCTAATTTTTATATGGGTTGCAATTGACCATCTAGTAATTTCCATGTAGCACACAAGGTTTGAGAGAAGTGAAGGAGTTGACTAGATCTTACCTGGGAGTATTTGCTCATGTGTCTCAAACTATAGAAAACCTTAATGGTAACAAAGTTGAAAAGATTAATGTTACAAACAACCCTCTTCAAGGTACATACCATGGTGTCATTTTATGACTTTATTTTACTATTGCTTATTTTCTACTTTTCTTGTTTTTCCTGGGTATTTTATGACTTCTGTATAAGATATTCGTCGCTGAAAAAATCTTAGTTTTGATTGGGTGCTTATGCAATAAAAAATGTCAGATTCTTAAAAAATAAAATCTCAAACAAAATATGGCATAGTGATTATAGAAGCACCCAATAGAACAATATCAATATACATTGTCTTCTAATTAATGTAAGCTTGCATCTTTTATCAGTTTGTTTCCTTTCTATTTTGTTTCCTGATGATAGATCACTGAGTGTGGTCTGAAATGTTGAGAAAACAACATACACAGCTGAATCCAAAAGCTTACTTTCTAATATATTTGTGGTCAGATTTTACTATTTAGTCATCCAATTTAAAATTAACTGTTTAGTAAAATGTCTGAATGAGTTCGATATTTTCTTACTCAGTGGTGAATTGAGTTCTAGTTAAAATAGTTTGACATCTAAAAATTTGAAAAATTATCATAATCATGATTATAATTCTTTTTCTTAGCTTTTAACTCATTGCAAGCTCTATCAAGTAATAATTATTGATTTATCTATAATTATTGTTATTAAATTGCTTTAGCCGCAAAATAAAACTGTCCTTAATTTAACACCCCAAACTTAACTGCATGAAGGATTGTTTTCCATGTTAAAATTTTGTAACTAAGTTTTCACCAATGGCCAAGCTGTCATAAACTTGGCTGCTTTAACCTAATGATGTCAAGAAATCCAAGCCAACCCTCACTCCACTGACCCCATTGAGCTAACGTGTATAGTTAGTCTTAAGTTCTTGAACAAAGATATCTTATTAATATAACTGGCGTTTTAGACTAATAATCCCCAGGTCACTTGTGATTTGCAGAGAACTTAACATTCGTATTTTGCTCAGTGCCATGAATTCCATCTTTCAAAAGCTGGCTATAGTGTTTCATACTGATTTTCGATGCTATGGTTTTCAAAAATATTGTTTTTTAATTCTCAAAACTTGTGCGTGGAAAGCAGGGGCAAACAGATCAATGAAGAGATCTCTTGCACTTCAGAAAATACAGTCAAGAGAGGGAGAAGGGAGAACATATTGCTGCTAGATTAATTTGATCTAACCTTCCTTCACCAACTTACTACTATAGAGTTGTGCAAAATTAGTAGCTTAATGTCTTCAGGATAGAAGGGCTTTTGTTTAATCTAGCCCTCCTCTGGACAACTTTGCACTTGAATATTGACTTATTGAATTGGAGTTAGTAAAAATTACTGTCTCTAGTTAGACTTCCTATGTCCAACTTATTCCAAAGCTTGAAAAAATCAGGTCTACTGTTCCATCCCTTCTAAGCATCTGTTCCCTTGATTGGAGGCTTCCTTTGCTAGCAAAGGTTCTTTGATATCAACACTGACAAGCTACATATGTAGCGGAACATTGTTCATTCAACATTAGACAGGATGAAGGCAAGAAAGAAGTCCTTGATTGGGAATGCACAATGTAAATTCATTCACAGTAAAGAAAGCTGCGAGAGCTTTTAAAAAGAGTCCTAGTCTACGGAAACCTTCTGTTGAGAATGCAGAGAAGTAGAAGCACTACGTGAAAAAGAACTAAATATTCTAAAATACATAAATAACATCTATCTCAGCTGTGGCAACAATTCATGTTGTGTGTGCCAAGGTTCCAAACTGACAGAAGGTAAATTTCTGATCAAAATGTAGAGCATTTAAATATGAAAGGTACGGCGCTATATAAACCCATTGCAAAGGGGTGCAAGCATCAAATAGGGCTTTTTTAAGACTTTTTTTATATTATTGGTGTTTTTATTGACCCAATACAACTTTCAAATTTATAGGGCATTCTATATAAAGGTTCTTGATTTCTATCACAAACTTACCAAGCATGAGGCTACATTGGCAAGTGAGAAAAGAAATGAACCAAGTAGGCGAAATTCAAATTACAACAACATTTAGCTTTGCCAAATAGTTGATGTGTGTTGATTTGAAGCAAAAATTTGGAGGGATTATGACTATGACATTGCATTCATATTATGGTTGAGCTATTTAAATATTTATGAATGATGATTTTGATCATCTGAAGTGTGCAGTTTTTTCTATTGTACTAATCTCCCAAAATCTTTATGTTGTCTGTATTGGTCATCTCTCTGAGCAAGTCAATTACAATGGTATCTAATGATGAATTACATTATTCTTTATGCTCATTGTTTTTATGCCACTAAATTTGTAACTTGCATACTTATATTGATATAAAAACATTGAAGTGTTTTTCATCTGCATTCCATATCTATTGTGAAATATTTGTCATCTCTGTGTGGGATATTGTGTAAGGATAAATAATTATTGCTCTCTTAAGGGTGGATTAAAGTGGGCTTCTCTAATGGTGTTTGTTGCGTTCTAATTTGCTCCATTACAATGTTTGAGGCATATTATTGCTCTGGGGAATGGGTCTTCTCTAGGAAAGGTATTTTTATTTATGACACATCTTATCAATGGTTGAACAACACTGTAGTGCACATTTTGCCTCTAACGATAATTTATGAGCCCACTAACTACATTTTGCCTCTAAATGATTATGTATGAGCCCACTAATTACATTTTGCCTTCATATGACTAGAAGAAATTGCATAGGGTAATTTTAATATAGAAACTGTAATCAAATGAATTTAAACGGTAAGCTTAACAACTTGAAAACAAACTACAAGCTCTTCCTTTCAAGGGAGAATCAAACCAGATAAGAGGTTAGACTGGGCATGAGCTTTAGGCATAACCTTCCCATAAGCTTTTGTATGGCCAATAGAAAAGAGATCTATCAAGATTTTTAGAAGTTTCCAACAAATACTCAGGGAAATGGAGAAAAAGGTAATAGATAAACAGCTGAAAAAGAAGATTATCGTTGTGTTTCCTAGAAGATTATAATTTTTGAAATCTTTGGACTATTGTGAAAGATGAATTGACTAAATAGACTAATAGCCATCAACAGAGTAGAAATGATTTTCATGGAGAGGTTGAATATCCAAAGTTAACAGAAATTTCTTTTCTAACTAACAAAATAATGAGTATGTCCCATGCATTATATTGTCATTTTAACATTTACTTATTTCAGTAACTTTGAAAAAAATTGTCACCATCTATGTGAAGACAATCTTTTGGGCACTATAATCTTGTTTATCTCTATCCTCTCCTACCCGTTTAATTAAACCTTCTTAAACCTTCCCCCAGATAGCTATTCAGGGAGAATGTAAGCAAATTTCTAGAACTAAAAAGAAAAGGATCGAGAGAAGACATTTATACCATCCAAAATCCAAACAATCATGGTGCAAATAGTAAACTCATTAAACATAGTACAAGAACAAGAACAAGAATCTGATTAAGATGCCTTGTTTAAGCAGGAGCCAATAAAGGAAAGCTGCTCTGTAGCTGTTGAGACAACCTCAGGTAAGAAGCAAGAGGCAGAGGATTCAAGTATAGTTATTCTTGATCCAGGAATCAGTTGTACAGATAACCCTCCAATAGGAAATTCAAAAGCAGGTGAAAGGGAAGAAGTTGAATGTCATACCTTAAGCTCAAGTATAATTGAATGTGGGATGAATGATTGCAGTCCAGATTGCAAAAGAGAGGATTCTACACAAGCTAATATCACATTGCCAGAGAAGGACATGCATGGTGATACTAAAGCAATTGTACTGGAAACACGGCCTAAAATTACCATCAATGAAGCCATTAATGAAAATTTTGTTGGATCAAAATCTCATCTGGTAGAGGCCATGGTTTATACTAATGAAGAAAAGAGCACTATAGAACAAGCTATATCTGTTAAACCTGAAGATTATATTGAAGCTGTGTATTGGCATAAAGAAAATAAAGACAGATTACTACTTAAGGGTTTGAATATAAAACTTTTGCTCATTGAAAGGGGATAAATCAGGGACTGTAAGATGCCTAATTCACCCGAATGATGAAATAGAAAGCTATCCGAGGCACATGCATGTTGGCTTTGGTTCTCACTTGCATCTGTTGATCCACAGAGATATTCATGGTTCAGATGCCTACCTTATTGAGACATCCTAAGAGTTTTTTGATAGTACTGGTGTAAGAATACTACTGCAGCACTGCATATTGTCCATGATTGAACAACAAAATTGTCTCTGAACCAGAGAATGGGTTAACTCAAGCCCTTCTTGTTCTTTAAAGTTTACAGTGACAGGTTTGTAATACCATTTAAGGTTTTTGTACTTCTGATTCAAAGAGGAATGAGTGCACGGATATATGTGTACACTTAAAACTTTTTATTTGTTGCATCCTTCAGTTTAAATTCCTTTATTTAGTTTCCATTCTAATCCTAAGTGGA
Organism: Sequoia sempervirens; assembly: GCA_007258455.2. Taxonomy (NCBI): domain Eukaryota; kingdom Viridiplantae; phylum Streptophyta; class Pinopsida; order Cupressales; family Cupressaceae; genus Sequoia; species Sequoia sempervirens. The sequence continues at coordinate 61,366 of VDFB02291804.1, forward strand.
AATTGAGACAGAATAGATGCAATATTAAAAATACAATCTTAACAGAAGTATTATCACTCCTTTCTAGGAGAAAACTCTTCTACGGAATTCAAAATTCCATGTAAATATTGTAGAGTAAGCTACAGAAAATTATCCACGTAACTTCCAAAACACCCCATCTCTTTACAAATGTTTAAATTCTATAAACAGAAAGAAAGGAATCAAAACAACTCCAGAAATAGCTTTCTATAACTATGTAGTGGAAGATTTACTTCTAACTATTAATTTGAAGATTAGACAGATAAAGAAATAACCATGTACCAGACTGATTCTGCTACTTGTCTAACTTTGTTCGAGTTTCCAGGATTTGAAAATTCAAGCTTTCCATCAGCTGTAACTTGTTGCTCCTAATTCCTAATTTTTATTTTCCAAAGTCTTCATGCAACTTGGTTGTTTTTTCAAGTTCTAATTATGTTTAAGGCCTCCAGTACATGAATTTTAGCATGCATATGTCGTTTCTAGTACATCCAGAATGGAAAATCCCAAATGCCCTATTGGGAATTACTAAGTGTTGTCACCTTCCTCAGATTTAGGGTTTCGGGATTTCATGCCAACATTCTAGTACTTTTTCAATGATTTTTTACATGCTCTGGTTTAGAAAATAGGATTTAGGAAATTTTCATTCATCAGGTTTCATATTTTAAGATTGCATTACACCATTATAACTAATAGCATATCAATGGCATGTAGTTTTTTTTGCATGGATATCCAATTGCTATGCTGTTAACAAGGGATGTGAAGTGTTGTTGTATCCAATGGCAATGCTATTAACAAGGCCTGTGAAGTGCAGTTGTATCCAATGGCGGTCTTGTTAACAACAAGGTGAAGTGCAGTCTTGCAAAATTCTGCGGGAATTCTCAGCAAAATTTCGGCGCCGTTCCGGTGCCGTCTCTCAGGCGTGAGACTTTTCTGGTGGCAAAGCCCACAATAAAGAGCCTATCGGCTAATTATGCCCACACATATATCATCAATTGCTACTTTTATGTTGTTAAGATCACTGGCCAAAGACACTTGACGGCATGCAAATAGCTCGCCTGACACTTATAATGTTTGTAATGCTGGAAACATTTGAACTAAAAGCCATAATGCTAACAACTTGAATCAGAACTCTAACCAACCTATTATTCATAAATTGTCCATTGCATTAGACTAAAGAACAGAAAATCATTTACTGTCAAACTCTTTTGCTCCTTGCTCTAGAAATCCAATCTCATTTTTGGGATAAAAAGAAAGAAACAATGACTTAATTTAGACAAATGGTTGTCTCCAGTTTTATGTTTAAAACAAACAATGCCAGGAAGAATCCTGTAGGAAATGGATTGGCACCATCCATACCATGAATTTATAAAGTTTTCTACATCAGAGTCTACAAACACCAAAACAGACTTGCCTTTCTAAATAAAACATAAGTAATTGACATTTGCATACCAATGCACACTGCAAGCTGATATCTTTGGCATCTTAGGTAAGGTATGTTTTAAAAGGTATGGAAATGGTGGACAGTACCTTGACAGTCACATGTATGTATCTAAACTGATTGATAAAAATAGGCTCAATGACTTGCCACAACTGATTGAGGATAGTGGCATAGTCATTTTACAAAATGTATTGGCTTTAAAAATCACGTGTCAAATAGGGATGGACAATAATTTCTAAAAAAAATTATTTACCTCTCAATCACAGTATTGCATCACCCAAGCATTTACATATACATATGAAATTAGGTAGTTTTATTTGGGAGCATAAGATATCTTCCATATGGAAAGCTAATTGAAAATCAATGAAACTGATATATATTCTCAGTCACCTCTGCTGCTGGATGTTGCACTAATAGACAAATAGTTTGGTATTATATGAACATAAGATAATTGTGGCTTTATACTTTTCCAATGATTCCAAACCATCTTTTGTTGGCCTTTGCACTCAAGGGGTGGATTTGATGATCCTCAGCTCTAGAGAAAGTCTCTGTTGATCCTTTGGTATGTAGTTCAACTTAGTGCTCTTTGTTTTCCTCTATTGAAAGTGAGATATAAGACCATTTATGAAGGATCTAGAAGAGATCCTTGTAACATGAACTTTCATGAAGGAAATATATCAATTTTTCTCCAAGTATCGAGGATGGGATTTTAGAGATGGCAAACAAAAATTATATCTTGAGAACTATATATATTATACAAACAATTTTTTTTAAAAGCATATAATTTTTTTAAAATGCACAAAAATTAAATAAAGAATTGAAAAAAAATGACGCAGCTGATAAAGGGTAACAACGTCAATTGTCAAATCATAAATGTTAATGACAACTGTTTAATAAAATATGGTATATATATATATCTTAGTATTACAAAGTTAGAGGTCTAGCAATATTAACCTCCTCTAACCATTTCTCTACAGTTCAGCCTGAAATTGAACCTTGTTCCAATTTACACCTCATGATTTCTTTGCTTCCTTATATGCTCAGATTCACACTGTATTTGAATTTCAAGTTCTGCAATTTTTAAATGCAATCCATATTACCATAACAAAATATAAAGGAACCCACAAAAAGTGAATAAGAATAAATTTCTGAGTCATCAATTTGCAATTTTAAACATGTAGCAGCCAGTGTAATTGAACAAACATACAATACATATAATTCACTAGGATGTAATTAAAAAAATAGTTCAAGGTAGATAATTGTCGAAAACATAGTCTTCAAACTAATAAAACCCAAAGCTCTCTGTGAGTTAAGGGAATAAGTATGATCACAACTACCCATACGTTGGGCGAAACAAAAAACAAACTGCTTTTCTCAACATTGACCAAAATATTTGGTTACCACAATTGATCTCGATTGCCCAAGGGAAAAATGCACGGGATACTATCTTATCCCCAATTCTAACTCTTAGTAGTCTTTTCCTTAGACTTCTGAATCTTCAACACCTTCTTAACAATCTTCTGTTCTTCAACAAGGAATGCCCGGATAATCCTACAATATCATTCAAATGGACAGCAATTATGCCAAGGTGATCCACCAACAACACTAATAAAATAATTCATTATACTGAGAAAAACAGAATAGGAATGCACTCTGACACATTTACTTCAACCAAAATAAATATAACCTAGCAAATATCCCTAGGATGCCAACAATTTATGCAGGCTAAATGATCTAGCTTTAACGCATCTTGCTTTAAGGCCAATATATACCAAGCTAATGATCCCCTCAAACTAGAATGAACACACTTTTGGTGCTTACATGGGCACCCTAAACATGTTGCATATGGACAATTAACTGGACAAGAATAAGTACAAGTCAAAAGAAAAATCTGACAGAACAGAGACCCATTAGATGAGGTTTCTTATCTAAGATTTGATGAAATAAATAATTATCATCGCCCAATACAAAGAAGGAAAAAATTATCAGATTAGACAATGATCACTGAAAAGAAGAATGATTTACAATGCACAAATTACAGGAAAAATTGAAGAACATTACCAACAGAATCAAGTAAAATCATACAAATGTAAAGCCCGAATTTATTAGAATCCTTTTAAAGGAAAAGAAATCAGCAATCAGAATAGATGTTTACAGGGGTAGAGACAACAATATGAAGAATCTAAACAAATAAGAGCATAAATTAACAAACAATAAAAACCAGTAATCTAATAACATGAAAAATAAGGCAATAACCATGACAATTTACCTTTCTCGCACAGCTGAACCAGACAGAACCCCACCATAGGCCCTGTTAACAGTTCTCCTGCTCCTTTTCAGCCTGCTCACCCTGTATTCAGCAGGTCTCAAATGGGGGATCTGTAAAGTATCAACCCATCAAAAACTTAATATTTGAGTTCAAAATAACCCAGCCTATAGCTTCGCAAGCAAATAAGCGATGATAAAATTATAATCTAGAATACTACCAACATTTTGGTAGGTTTCACCAAACGGAAATAATACAATCAAAATATAAAACGATATAACAGATACACTAATTTTAAGCATCCAAACTTAATTTTTTTGCAAATTAATAGAAAAATCAGCATTGAAAGAAAATGCACAATAAGCAGAAAATATCAGAGTTTTTTGCTCCTCCTAAAACTTGACCATGGGGATTAGCAAAACCTCTACAGTAGTATTCAGATCTGTCCATAGAAATGCATATAACTTCAGAGTTTACTCAATCTACACTGAAAGAGAATACACTAGAGAAAGAGATACAATAAGCAAAAAGAAAAAAGAAAAAAGAAAAAAAGTAAAAAGGATCTTACTCCTTGAATTCTCTTGCCAGTAACCGGGCATTTGGGTCCGCTGGCCCTCTTCTTGGCGGTCTGGTAGATTAACTTCCCGCCTATAAAAATACATAAACCAATACATGTAAAAACACATATAAACCCATGGCAAGCGATAGAAATTTCAAAACCCTGTTGCAAATAAAAAAGCTATAGGATATTTTTGTACCAGGGGTTTTGACAATTCTTGTCTGGTTTGATTTGGTGTGATAGCTGTGGCGCCTGCGGTATGTTAGCCTCTGCACCATCTTCGCCTCTCCTTCCTTCGACAACTACCTCTGCAGCTGCTGTGATCCCTAATCTATCCTTCACACCACAAAAAAATAATTTAGGGTTTATACTTTGCTGTTTTACACTTCTTATACTTGCTCTAGGTTTTTATTGGAGTTCATGTAAAGCTCTATTTTTATCCTCAAATGTGAAGAAGAGCGAGCTAAATTGGAAGATCAAGGGTTCAACGGGCTCCAAAAGAGATGGGAGACGATTGATTTAATTTTAGCCGTTCATTTTTTTTACTATTCCTTTATGTCACTTTTCCATTTTCTTCAGCATTTCCCTTGTTATTTTTCACTGCCATTTTCGCTTCGCAAACATTGCAAAAATTATCGGATCTCGCGGTTTTCTTTTTCGTAGGAAGTGTTTTAATAAATGAAAACTCAAAGCAATAGTAAGAATAAATTACATTAATTTTATCTTTTGAAAGTGTTAAAATTGTACAGATACAGTGCACGCCCATAGGCATGTGGAAAATAAATGAAAATGTACTCTGATATGATCTCTACATGTATTTTTCTAAAAATTAGTCTTGATAAGAGAATCACAATTAATTATACTGTTTTGATTTAAGTGTATAGTTATGTTTAGTATTAAATAATTAAGTAGTTAAATTTAATAATAATATGTATAAAATTAAAATTATTTTAAGCTATTTTAAAATCATTATAATAAATAAAATAAAATATTTGATAGTATTTATTTTTATAAATATATTATTATAATTAGTTTTGTTTAATTCATTATTGTAAATAGAATTTTAAATAAATAAAAATGGTTCTCAAAGTGAGAAATAAAATAAATATATTTATATAAAAAAATTAATGATTTTATTTTTTAAAGACTATTAAAATATTACTTACTAGCAATCAATCTAGTGTGCAATGGGTAACGTCAAGAAGTGTGGAAGGTCAATTAGGCAATATTTTGATCCATTTTTTGCATACATTTGTGTAGTACATGAGGTCAATTGGTAAAACCTCTAAATGAAATTGTTACTCTTTTTAATGCACCAAATCCAAATGCTTGGATAACGATAGCTCCTTCAACGGTTTGAAATGAGATAGGATGTTCGGGTACGCCGAAGAAGTATGGAAGGTCAATTAGGCAATATTTTGATCCATTTTTTGCATACATTTGTGTAGTACATGAGGTCAATTGGTAAAACCTCTGAATGAAATTGTTACTCCTTTTAATGCACCAAATCCAAATGCTTGGATAATGATAGCTCCTTCAAGGGTTTGAAATGAGATAGGATAACGGCACCAAGAAGTGTGGAAGGTCAATTAGGCAATATTTTGATCCATTTTTGCATACATTTGTGTAGTACATGAGGTCAATTGGTAAAAACCTCCGAATGAAATTGGTACCTTTTTTAATGCACCAAATCGAAATAAGCTTGATAATAATAGCTCCTTCAAGGGTTTGAAATGAGATAGGATGTTCGAATGTGGTTTGAAATTAGATAATTTTTCCCTTTTAAGCATGGAGATTTGGAAACATTTGAATAAATATTTTACATTGTAATGAAGCTGGTTTTATGGGGTTTTTACGACTTAAGTTGTGTTGTACAGTGATTTAGTTTTTAAGCCCATAATTCAACGATTAAAAAAATAATAACAAATAACTTCACAGCTGGAATGATGTGATTTTTTTGGTACATGACATGACTTTCCTTCCGTTACTGCTAGTTGTGCATTAATTATCTCACACGTTAAAATAATCAACTCTTAAAACGTTGAATGAAATAACTGTGAAAGGGCAAAAAAATTGGCTATGAAAACTAAGAAAATGATCAACGGCTATGGACAGTTCAACCGTATTGCATCTCCTCTCATGCTTTAGCTAGTCTGTTCGCGTTTCCCCTTCGTTTTTCACATCCGTTTTTATCCATCGCTGCGATCCGCTTTATCCTCGCTTTCACGACTTCTTTTCTCACGTTTGCACCATTCTTATTTTTACCCCTCGGCTTTATTGTCATTTTCCACATCGCTTCCCCATTTTCAATTCTAGTTTTATTTGGTCAGCTTTATTTTATTTGCATATTTATACTATGATTATATTTAATAATATATATTATATAATATATAATATATATAATAAAAAAATAATTTAAATTTTATATATAATTAAATAATAAATATGAAATGAAATATTTATGAAAATGGTGATGCATGCTCTTACAACCTTTGGCTCCAGCTAGGCACCCGGCAGCCTCAGCCCGTGATTGTTGGCGGTTTGTTCTGTAAGTAATCGAGGGGTGGGTTTTGGTGACGCTTTGGGGCTAAGCTTGCATTCTGGCCAGTAATCTTTTCCGTGGTGGCTCCTTTCTTTGCTGCGGACTACTTCTGCACCGTGGGTCTTCTTTTCCTGCCTCTTTCCGTCTCACGCGGGGCTGCGGCTGTGGTGTGAGCTCGGACTTGCTGTGGGGTGGAGGTGTGCGTGGGAGGGCTTTTAGGGATCCCATGTGCAGGGTGGCCCCATCCTTTCGGCTGCGTAGGTGTTCCTCTCGGGGGTGGGATTTAGTTTTTTCGCTGCTCTTCTCTTGTTTTGAGTGGAGTGAGATTGGTGAGTGGGGTTGTTGTCCCCACTCCGAGCCGTGGAGCTTTGGGTTGTGTGCCCGTTTTGGCCCCCTCATTTTTAGTGGCTCTTGGTGAATTGTCGGGGGTTTCGCCCTCAATGGATTATCGCTCGGCTGTTGGTGCCAAGACTTCTTCCCAGGGTGCAAAGATTTTTGAAAATAATTTATTTTCTCCTGATTCGGGTGCTGGCAGAACGGGACCGTTTGGTGGGTCACGCATTACGAAGATCAATGGGTGTCTGGAACGCTGTAAAGAGAGGCCGAAGCTGGTCATCCCACAGGGGATGATTGCGGAAGACATTGATTATTACTCGGGTCACTCTTTATTGTGCAAGTTTATGGGGATGCGTATCTTGCTCTAATTCCTAGAGTCATGGGCCCAACGGACCTGGATGCCGAAGGGCGAGATGGAGCTCATGTTGCTGGCAAATAACTATTTTATGGTAACTTTTAACTGCATGGCGGATCGTATTAGGGTCTTTGAAGGAGGCCCTTATTTTTTCAACCAGATCGGGTTATTTATTAAACCTTGGCATGCGGGGTTTGATCCTTCTAAGGAGATTCCAACTCGCGTTCTGGTGTGGGTTCGGCTCCCTCGTTCTCCTATGGAGTGTTGGCGGGATGATGTTTTGCACCTGTTGGCCTCGATGCTTGGTAAACCGGTTGGCTCTGCGCAACAGACTCAGGTTAAAAAGGTGATGACTTTTGCTCGTATTTGTGTTGAAATTGATTTAAGTAAGCCATTACCAGATTCTTTGGATATATGTGCAAGTCCTTATTCGTGGTTGCAGCAATTGGATTACGAGACTCTTCCTTTTCGCTGTCGTCTTTGTCATGAATATGGTCACCTGCTTCGCCGATGTCCAAGGGCTAGGCCTTCAGAACCCCAATCTTCTCAGTTCCCTCGCAACCCCCCCAAGGATGACAAGGGGAAGGATCCCATTTCGAGTGAAGTGGTTGGTGCTGATGGTTTTGTTCCTGTCAAGACTCGTCCTAGGAACCGAGGTCAAAAGAGGACTTTGATGGAAAGACAGGATGAAGACACTTTCAATAGATTTGAGATTTTAGATGATCTCAACCAACAGGAAATGAACCCGGGCTTGGTGAATCTAAATCATGATGTGATGGTTTCTGAGCAGGAGGGTCTTTTGTATGAAGCTACTCAGGTTACGCAGGATGCAGGCACTCTGCAAATGGAAACTGATCTTCAGATGGAGGCTAGGTTGGAGTCGGTTCCTACGGTTGCAGGGAAGAAGGGCGTGGGGGATGGATCTTCTCTAGTGGGGAAAGCAAGTTTTGAAATGGTTAAGAATAGCAAGTCTCCTTCTCAGATGGGTCTCCTTCAAAAGGACCTAAAAAAAGGGGTGGGGGAGAAATCCTCCAAGCTTGGTAGAAAAAAGGATGTGGAAAGGATTAAATTAACAGGGGAGACTTTGGTGGAGTCAGGGTCTGTTAAGACCCTGGATTCTCATTTCTCATGTCCCTTGAAATGATTGTTTTGTCTTGGAATGTAAGGGGCTTGAACAGTGGCCCTAAACAAAAAGTTGTTTGTGCTTTGATTAGAAGTCATTCTCCTGATGTTCTATTCCTTCAGGAGACCAAGTTATCAGTTGAGTGTATGATGGGGTTGATGCCTAAACTATGGGGAAGTGGCGAGTGCCAGTGTATTGGGGCTCTTGGATCGGCTGGAGGAGTGGCTTGTCTATGGAACCCTCACAAGATTCGCCCTCTTTGGTGGATGTCTTTTAAGTCTTCTTTATCTATGAGTGCCTCTTGTTTTGAGACTGGGGAGTCTATACTCTTCTCTAATATCTATGCGCCTGTTGAGATTCAGGGTAAGCAGCTTTTGTGGTCCCATATCAAGTTTGTTCGTAGCATGGCACCTTACCTTCCGTGGATTGTGGCTGGAGATTTTAATGCCATTTCTGAGCTCGCTAAGAAGTGGGGTGGTATTGCCAGATTGGAGGCTTCTGCGCTGCTTCTTCAAGATAATATTGCGGCTTTGCATCTTGTTGACATCAAGCCCACCAATGGTCAGTTTACGTGGAACAATCGAAGGGTTGGGGAGAGTTGCATTGCTGAGCGTCTGGATCATTTTCTGGTTTCCTGTTTCTGGGTTGGTGGTCGGTGGTCCACTAACTCTGAAATTCTAGATTGGAGGGGCTCAGATCAAGCTTTCCATTACTCCTGCTCACATGATTCGGTCTCCTTCGTTCAAGTTTTAGCTTATGTGGTTGCGTGACCCCTCTTTGCATGGCCATGTCGCTGATTGGTGGAGGTTTGGTAGACCTTCTTATGGTACGGCAATGTATACCTTTGCTAAGTTATTGCAATTTGTGAAGTACCAGCTTAAACGCTGGAACCGTTGGTACTTTGGGAACATTTTCTATGATAAGAGTGTTGCTCAGGCTGAGTTGGATAGTATTACGAGATTGATCAAGGAGGATGGAGTAATTGAAGATTTGCTTTGGGAGGAGGCTAGGTCTTTGAAGGTGTTGGAGGAGTGTGAGCTGCGGGAGGAAGTTTTTTGGAAACAAAAGGCTCAGATCGAGTGGCTGCAGGAGGGTGATAGGAATACTACTTTCTTCTTCAATTCGGTGAAAGCCAAGAGACATGGCAATTATATCTCAGTTCTGGTAAATGATAGGGGGGAGAATCTTTCCTCTTTTCAAGAAATCTTGAGTGAGGCTGTGTAGTTTTTTGCTTCATTATTCAGGGAAGACTCGCAGGGGAGATCGCCTGAGGAAGCTTAGGTTCTTTCATGTAGTCCACCTGTGGTTTCTAGGGAGATGCAGGTGCACCTTATGGGTGACATTTCATTGGAAGAGTTGGAGGGGATTGTGTTCCAGATGAAGAAAGGGAAAGCTCCTGGCCCTGATGGCTTCCCTATTGAATTTTTTCAGGAATTCTGGGATATTATCAAGATGGACTTATTGGCAGTCATTCAAGAGTCACAGAAAAATAAGCAGATGTTGCGTGCTCTGAATTCTACTTTTCTTGCTCTCATCCCCAAGTGTGAGGGGGCAAATAAGTTAACTCAATTTCGCCCTATTTCTTTGTGCAATGTGATTTATAAAATTATCTCTAAATTGATTATTGATAGGCTAAAAAAGTGGCTTACTATGCTTATCTCTAAGGAACAGAGTGTTTTTGTGGCGGGAAGGCAAATTCTGGATGGGGGGGTTATTGCAACTGAGACCATTCACTCTATGGCTATCTCCAAAGATAAGGCGATGTTCATCAAGCTGGATATGGCTAAGGCTTATGATAGAGTTCGGTGGTCCTTCCTTCGGAAGGTGCTTGGTGCTTTTGGGTTTGGGGAAAACTGGATTCAATGGGTTATGAGTTGTGTTACCTCGACCTCGTTCTCTGTTCTTATCAATGGTGAGCATTTTGAGCTCTTCGGTGCCTCTTGCAGTTTGCATCAGGGAGACCCCCTCTCTCCTTATTTATTTCTTCTCCTTGCTGAAGGTCTTGGACGCTTGTTGAGAAGGAATGTGGAGTTGGGTCTCATTCAGGGTTGGAGGTGGGGAGGGGATTTGCCTCCGCAGTCTCATTTACAGTTTGTGGATGACACTGCTCTTATGGGTTTGGCTACTATTAAAGAGGCTTCAAATCTTTGCAAGGTGTTGGATGTTTATCTTGTTGCTTCGGGACAGCTAATTAATGAGGATAAGTCCTCCATATTCTTCTTCAATACTTTTGAGCCCATTCAGAGGCGGATTGCTCATATATTGAGATTTCAGATTGGGGCCCTCCCTTTGACCTACCTTGGTATTCCTATTTCGGTGGGAAGGATGCACAGGGGTTCTTGGCAAAATCTTCTTGACCAATTTCGTGTGAGAGTGAATCATTCGACGCACAGGTGGCTATCCTTTGCTGGTCGTGTTCAGTTACTCAAGTCTGTGGTGCAACCTCTCCCCATTTATCGTTGCATGATCCAGGTGGCTCCTATGGGTTTTGTCAAAGAATTAGATTCCTTAGCAAGACAATTTTTATGGGCTGGGAGCTTGATATCCTCTAAATGGAGTCTGGTCAGATGGGATGTGGTTTGTAGCCCGAAGCAGATGGGTGGTCTTGGATTAAGGCAGTTTGTTGTGTCTGGGGTGGCGTTGGCTGCTAAATTGTATTGGCGGTGGTGTGTGGAACAGGATCAGATCTGGGCCCGCATTTTATCCCATAAGTATTTCCTCGGGATCCCTTGTAGGGATATTCCTCATTATCCCCTTGTGGGGAAAGGTTCGGTGATTTGGTGCACGCTCAAAAAAGGGGTTGCGCTCATCAAGGAGGGCTTATTTTGGATTTGCAAAAGAGGGGTGGAGGCACATTTCTGGACCGACTCTTGGGATGGTTTCCCTCCCATTGTTTCTCAGTTCCCTAATTTGTTGACTATGTGTCAGAGGTTCCTGGAGGCTGGTTGGTCAAGGGTGAGTGACTTTAAGTCCTTTTCGTCTCATGGTCAGTTGGAGGTGGTGAGATCGAAAAACCCTGAGGAGTGGCCTGCTGTTGGTATGGAAGAGGAGGTCGGTGCACTTCAAAATATCCTTGCCATTCGAAGGTGTAGTTCCCTCCCAGGGGGGGGATGTTTTGGCTTGGTCTCCCAATCCTAAGGGTGTCTATACTATCTCTTCAGGGTATCAGAGGTTATTAGCCCAGAGGTTGGATGCAGTGGAGGTTCATTGGTGGAAGAATGTGTGGAACAAATTCTCTTGGCCAAAGTGCAACTGCTTTATTTGGACTTTGGCATGGAATAGATGCTTGACTTGGGATAATATTAGAAAGAGGGGGTTCCAGGGCCCTTCTATCTATGCTTTGTGTGGGGTTGGGGAGGAGGATTCTTCTCACTTGTTTTTTCGTTGCCCCTTTGCTTTGCATCTTTGGCATTCTTGGTGGGGTGTCTAGAAAAGCCCTTGTGTTCATGCTTCTTCCCTGGTGGATTTTTGGAGTAGTTTGGGTAGACCTCCTGCTTCGGCTTCCTTTTTGCAAGTTGTGTGGTATGTTGGGCCTACTTTCATGCTATGGCAGATATGGTTGGAACGGAATCGTCGTATCTTCCGCGGCGAAAAGTTGTTAGTCCAACAAATTTGGCAAGAATTTTAGGTATGATTCAGAGACTATTGAGGCTAAGTGTGATGTGGAGTTCCCTTTGGAGAGACGAGATGCTGAGATGGTGGATAGACTGGGGATTCAGGGATTTTCTGTGGCATCTGCTTGTGTCAGGAGAGGGAGGAGGGTAAGAAAGAAAGTTCAGAGGATGGGAAGATGGCTACCCCCTCCTGTTGGCATTTTGAAGATAAATACTGATGGCTTCCTCAAGAGGCAATCCTGGGCCTGCTGGGATTGGTGGTGTTGGTAGGGATTTTTCTGGATCAGTGATTTTCTTCTTTGCTGTTCATGAAGGGATGCAAACCGTCAACCTTATGGAAGGCTCGCGATCCTCTACGCTTTGGAAAGGGCTTATGCTTTGGGGTGGCGCAAGGTGATCTGCGAATCTGATTCACAGGTTCTGGTTAATTTAATCAATGAGCGGAAGGTTTCAGAGGTGAATTGGCAGCTGGCCAGGGTGGTGCAGCAAGTTCTTCAAATTAGCTCTTTGATGGAGTGGGTGTCTTTTGTCCATATTCCGCGGGAGTGGAATAGGGCTGCCGATTGTTTGGCCAAGTGGGCTTCTGAGCATTTAGATGGTCGGAAGGTTGAGGAGTGGGAACAGGTTTCCCCTGAGCGTCGTCATGAGTTGGAGGGGATTCTTGCTGAAGATGTAACTGATTCTGAACTAGGTTGACATGGCTCTGGCTTTGTTTGGCCGTTTCTTGTTGGCTTCTGGGGCTATTGCCCTTTTGTCTTGTTATGCTCTTTCTTGATTTTCAATAAAGTTTTACCTTTTTATAAAAAAAATTAAAATAATAAATATGAAATAAATATAATTTTATAACATATTTAATATAAATATATATTTCTAATATATAATAATATTTTTAAAATATGTTATATAATTCATATAATATAATGATTCAAATATAATATATAATAAATAAATATATTTCCTTTAAATATACAATTTATATTATCATATTATACTTAAAATATACACATATAATTTAAATTTTAGTTTTTCTTTCAATTGATAACAATGTCAAAAAAAAAATGGTGTATATTAAATTAAGTTAATAGTAAATATTTTTAAGAATGAAATCATAATAAGTTATGCAACTTACTTAGAATTGATTTTTTAACTTTACAAATTTTAAAATAAAAGCTAAAATTTTAGCTTTAACAATTTTAAATTTACTTTAATGAGGTTTTAATTTTCAATATTTAATTTATTTAAGAATTTAACTATATTTATCCTCAACTTTATAATAATTTTATATTTATTAATTTTTTAAATCAAAATATCCTTGGAATGTTTTGGATCTTATCATACAAGATTTTTGAAAATGAATTTTATAATTTATTAAATTTTAAATTTTAACAATTAGTTGCATTTAAAAATATTCATTATTTTTAATAAGAATAATGTAAGTGAAGTATATTTTATAGTAACTTTTAATTATATAAAGGAAAAATTTGTATAATTATATCATTTTTAATTTTTTTGTCTTTATTGAAAGAGGATCATTTCTATATATGATATAATTTTGTGTAAAGGTGGGTCCCTTCTTTATATAATTTATTAACTTACACACATTCCAACACAAAAAATAAATAAATTATCTTACATATATACACACAACTAGATATATTTGCCTTATCTATATATTAATGACATATATCTGTATGCATATCCTGCTTGTTAACCATCTTAATATGGTCTTTATATACATTGGATCACTTGTGGAATTACAAACTTGATCATCTTATATTCAAGGTCAAGTTCAACCCCCCATAATAAAACAAGTTGGATATGGATAGTTTAGATAGTTGCTTAGTTCCCACCTATTCATTTTCTACCAAGGGGGAATTAAATGAAAATTTGTATGATTGTTATGTCTTTATTTAAAGGCATCATGTGCAAGCTTAGAGTATTATTTGCATATCACTCACATTAAAAGAAATAAACATTTTAATTGATGTAATAAAATGAATTTATATATATATGATAGCCCTAAGAGCATATGCATGATTATCTTCAATCATTTACACAAATTTCTATGGGATGCCTTAGGAGAACTTGTTCCCTATAGACATAATGAAAACACTTCCAAAATATTTCTAAATATGGCCAATCCCATATAATAGAAAAGATAGAAAAATAAAAAACAAATTAAGTGAAATAAAAAGTAGTTGTACTAGCTATTCTAAAGGTCATTTCCACAAAAATGGGATATTTAAATGTGAGCATCTAGATTAGACTTAGATCTATATACTTACTTTTCACAATGCAAATAAAATTTTGTAATTTTGAGGTGAATTATATATTCTCCTTATCCATTCTTGATCCTAAGATATCATAGATTTAGAATCTTGACACAAACTACTCATTCTTTAATCACATAACTAAGTATGATTAATTGTTACATTTACTTTTCATATAGTAACATTTATTGTTTCAAAATAAAGGATAAGTGCACATAATGGGGGACAAAAAAGTAGTCATTTAAGTGTAATTTTGAAGATAAAATTTGCATGCTTTGTTAAATATGAATGAACCATAATGACTTGACATTCACCAAGCCATAATGCATGCTTGTTATAATAAAGTTTAAGTTTTTCTAAAATATTTTAAATAATGTGTGAAAATTATTCACATTATAATTTAAATTTGTGAAAACCCTACCTATTAAGGTTAGATTTCAAAACCTAAGAGTTGCTTCTCCATTTTAACTTCCAAATATGTGTTTTCAACATAAAATAACATATTCAAAATTCATTCTTATCAACTTTATGTATGTTACAACAAAATATAATTATAATGTAACATTATCTAAATTGATATATTAATAATAAAAAAATATAATAGTAATACATAAAAAATAAAATATTATATATAATAAAACTAGCAATTGCATCTTGGTGTGCAATGGGTACGCCGAAGAGGTGTGGAAGGTCAATTAGGAAAAGTGTTGGTCTCTATTTTGCATATATTTGAGTAGTACATGAGGTTAATTGGTAGGTAATTTAGCAAATGATGGTGTTTGTTCAACAAAGGTGTCAATTGAGAAGTGATAATTTTAAATAAACTATGCTGGTAAAATTCACCGAGAAAATTAATAATTAATCGTATTAATATTAAAAATGAATGCGGGTAATTTTCCTTGGTGAATTTGTCATGGCGGTGAATTTTCTTGTGGTGAATTATTGTCTGTCAATTTTTTGTCGGTGAATTATGCCATGAATTTTCCTAGAACCAAAAAAAATATAGCTAAAATATTATTATTAAAATGAATTAGTAATTTTATAGTATATAAATATAACATATATTAATCATACAATTTATATTATATGAAATATTATATAATACTAAATATAATTATATTATATTTATATATAATCATTTATATTATAAAATATATAATATATTTTTATATAGTGTAAATTAAATTAATATGATATCCTTTCTCAATGTATATTTAAGATATTTAAATTAGAGATATTTTAAAATAATCATTATGTCTAAGTAATTATGTAATTATTGATTGAAATTCTAATTTTTTTTTAAAAAAAATTCCACCCTAGACAAAAAAATGTAGTTTTTAAAAATCCTAAATAACATCTATATAACATAATAACAATTAATTGTAGAATTATTATTTATATCCTTTCAATATTAAATAACAATATAACATATTAGTTTAAAATTATATATGTTAATATATTAAATTTATTTCATAATACTTTTCAATTTTAATTAGTTGACTTTTAAAAAATATCAATCTATAAATTAATATCTAATATTAAATAGAATTTAAATAATACATATTATCCTTGTACGAATTTAAATATAATTTAATTATATAATAAATAATAGTTATTTAATGTATACATTATTATGTAATATTTAATAAGTTTTAATTAATATTTAGTATGAATTATAAAGTTGAGTATAATATAATTATACAAGTATTATATTGTATTATATTTATATGTTATTTTAATTTGTATAAAATTAAAAATATTAATTAATAATTATAGTTATTTTTTATTTAGTAATTTTTATTATAAAATATAATATATAATATTCTATACAATATTAAATATACTTCTATGATATAATATAATTTGTATACATATTAAATACTTTTCTCCGTAAATACATTCATTATATTAATAATTAAATAAATTATAAAATATTTATGTATTATATTATATATTAATTATATAATTGTATTTACTAATGATATTACAAAATATAATTTATATATAATAAAAAAAAGTTATAATTAATTATTAATTATTGTTTAATATATTATATATTGCAAAAAAAACAAGTATAATTAACATATTTGAAACATTTTAATATCTCTAACTTAAATTATGCAAAATATTTTAAAATATAAATTCATTAAAAATTTAATAATAATATTTATCCAATCTATCTCATTTATCCACCTTATATATATTGAGATATTAACATCCACCTTAAGCCCTAATTTGGAAAAACAAATAATTCAGAAAAATGTAATCAAGGACTTAACACACCCGCTTGAAATAATAAGAATTTTTCTTTTTTTTAAATGCATTCACGCAACGGGAAATATTTTATTTCAAGCGTTGAGGTCGGAACTTGGGAAAAGCGGCACTCTTCAGTATAGGAAAAGTGCATAAAACATTTTTATATCCCGTAAACGTGAAAGCGGAAAAAACAACAGTGAAAAGACGAATGGTGAGGATTCTTTTGACCGTATTGCATCCTTTAAGCAGCAATATCCATCGTTGATGAACTTTCTCAGGTCTGTCTTTTCAAATGAGTAGCGCCTTCGGCGTAAATATAATACAAATAATCATACAAATAATAATAATAATAATAATTATTATTATTTCCTGATGACTTTCCACAATTCTTGGTACCCATTGCACATCAAAGGTGCCATTGCTAGTATAGTAGATCTTGTACATGTAGTCTTGATCTAGCACATTGCATATATTTGACCTCTAGTATGGAGTGTTGATCTAGTTCAATCTAATTTCCACTTCGTGTTGGTTGTTAAGGATTAATAGTATTTAAAAATATTTTCAAAATAATAATTAAATAAATAATAAATATTTATTTAATTAAAAGATTATGATAATGAATATTAATTAAATAAATGATAAATATTTATTTAATTATTTTTTGTAATCTAATTTTTTTATATTTTTTCAAATTATAAAATAAGTAAAACTATTTAATATATGAACTTTATAAAATATGAATATTAAAATAATTAAAAAAATTAAACATATTTTTATTTAATTATTTTTCTAATTTAATTTTTTTATATTTTTTCAAATTATAAAATAAGTAAAACCTATTCAATATATGAACTTTATAAAATATAAATATTAAAAATAATTTAAGTTTTCACTTTTAATATCTTTCTAATTAAAAAAAAGACATTTTTATAAATATTTTTTTTATGTTAAGCAAATATACCTAATATATATAAAAAAATAAAATAAATTTTATAAAATAAATAATAAAAATAATTTATTCTAATTTTATTTTTTTTATTTTTTCAAATTATAAAATAAATAAACCATTTAATATATGAACTTTATGAAATATAAATATTAAAAATAATTTAAAATTTCACTTTTAACATCTTCCTAATTACAAAAATAGAAATTTTTATAAATAATTAATTTAAAAATAAATTAATATTTAAATAAAAATATTAATACAAAAGACATTTTTATAAATAAAATTAATTTATCTTTTTTTATTAGGTAATTGTTGTTATTTTTTAGTTTAATATATTTTCATTACGAGAGATATATATTAAACTAAAAATAACAATTACCCACAATAAAAAAGATAAATTAATTATTTATAAAATTTCTATTTTTTTTTTTTGTAATTAGGAAGATGTTAAAAGATGAAAAGTGAAAAATATAAAAATTAGATTACAAAAATAATTAAAAAGGGTTTAACACATTTTTAGATTTTTTTTTTAAATTATGAATTCATTTTTTTTTTAAATATTTTATTTTTGAAATATGTTTTAATTTTTTCAATTTAATTTATTTATAAATTTGCATTCATTTTATAATAATTGTTTTAATATTTCATATTTTATAAAAGTTCATATATTAAATGGTTTATTTATTTTATAATTTGAAAAAATATAAAAATTAGATTACAAAAAATAATTAAAAGGGTTTAACATTTTTTAGATTTTTCAAATTATGAATTCATTTTTTAAATATTATATTTTCTAATTTAATTTTTTTATATATTTTTCAAATTAAAATAAGTAAAAACTATTCGATATATGAACTTTTATAAATATAAATATTAAAATAATTTAAATTTTCACTTTAATATCTTTCCTGATTAAAAGACATTTTTATAAATATTTTTTTTATGTTAAACAAATATACCTAATATATATAAAATAAGTAAAATGAATTTTATAAAATAAATAATAAAAATAATTTATTCTAATTAATTTTTTATATTTTTTCAAGTTATAAAATAAATAAACCATTCAATATATGAACTTTATGAAATATAAATATTAAAAATAATTTAAATTTTCACTTTTAACATCTTTCTAATTATAAATCTTTTTTTAAGTTAAAAATTTATATCTAATATATATAAAATAAGTAAAATGAATTTTATAAAACAAATAATAAAAATAATTTAAATTTTCACTTTTTTAACTCTTTTTAATTAAAAATATATATTTTTATAAATAATTTTTTTAAAGTTAAAATATATATATATAATTCAAAATATAAATATGAAAAATAATTTAACTTTTCATCTTTTATTAACATATTTTTTAAAAATGAAAATATATATTAAAGTAAAAATAACAATTACCTAATTAAACATATTTTTATTTAATTATTTTTCTAATTTAATTTTTTATATTTTTTCAAATTATAAAATAAGTAAAACTATTCAATGTATGAACTTTATAAAATATAAATATTAAAAATAATTTAAATTTTCACTTTTAATATCTTTCTAATTAAAAAAAAGACATTTTTATAAATATTTTTTTATGTTAAACAAATATGCCTAATATATATAAAATAAGTAAAATGAATTTTATAAAATAAATAATAAAAATAATTTATTCTAATTTAATTTTTTATATTTTTCAAATTATAAAATAAAATAAACTATTTCAATATATGAACTTTATGGAAATATAAATATTAAAAATAATTTAAAATTTCACTTTTTTAACATCTTCCTAATTACAAAAAAAGAAATTTTTATAAAATAATTTTTTTTTTAAGTTAAAAATATATCTAATATATATAAAATAAGTAAAAATGAATTTTTATAAAAGAGCAAATAATAAAAATAATTTAAAATTTCACTTTTTAAGCTATTTTTAATTAAAAATATATATTTTATAAATAATTTTTTTTAAAAGTTAAAAAATATATATAATTCAAAAGTTAAATAATTTTTTGTTCGATCTCTGCTCTGGTGAGGCTCGGCCTCTCTTAGGCTGAGCCGTTAACTCTGTGATCTTTGTAAATTCCAATGACCCCTTTATACTTAATATAAAAAAAAAATTAACTTTTCATCTTTTATAAGCATATTTTTTTTAAAATGAAAATATATATTAAGTAAAAATAACAATTACCTAATTAAACATATTTTATTTAATTATTTTTTTTTTCTAATTTAATTTTTATATTTTTCAAATTATAAAATAAGTAAAACTATTCAATGTATGAACTTTTTATAAAAATATATAAATATTAAAAATAATTTAAATTTTTCACTTTTTTAATATCTTTCTAATTAAAAAAAAAAGACATTTTTATAAATAATTAATTTATCTTTTTTTATTACGTAATTGTTATTTTTAGTTTAATATATATTTTCATTAGGAAGATATATATTAAACTAAAAATAACAATTACCTAATAAAAAAAGATAAATTAATTATTTATAAAAATTTCTATTTGGCAATTAGGAGAAGATGTTAAAAGATGAAAAGTGGAGGAAAAAATATAAAAAATTAGTTACAAAAATAATTAAAAGGGTTTAACATTTTTTAGATTTTTTAAAATTATGAATTCATTTTTCTAAATATTTTATTTTTGAAATATGCTTTTAATTTTTTCAATTTAATTTATTTATAAATTTTGCATTCATTTTATAATAATTGTTTAATATTCATATTTTATAAAGTTCATATATTAAATGGTTTTTACTTATTTTATAATTTGAAAAAATATAAAAAATTAGATTACAAAAATAATTAAAAAAGGGTTTAACATTTTTAGATTTTTTTAAATTATGAATTCATTTTCTAAATATTTTATTTTGAAATATGCTTTTAATTTTTTCAATTTAATTTATTTATAAATTTGCATTCATTTTTATAATTATTTTTAATATTCATATTTTATAAAGTTCATATATTAAATGGTTTTACTTATTTTATAATTTGAAAAAATATAAAAATTAGATTAGAAAAATAATTAAAACAGGGTTTAACATTTTTAGATTTTTTTAAATTATGAATTAATTTTTTAAATATTTGATTTTGAAATATGCTTTTAATTTTTTCAATTTAATTTATTTATAAATTTGCGTTCATTTTTATAATAATTGTTTAATATTCATATTTTATAAAGTTCATATATTAAATGGTTTTACTTATTTTATAATTTGAAAAAATATAAAAAATTAAATTAGAAAAATAATTAAAAATGTGTTTAACATTTTTAGATTTTTTTAAATTATGAATTAATTTTTTAAATATTTTATTTTGAAATATGATTTTAATTTTTTAGATTTAATGTATTTATAAATTTATGTTCATTTTTATAATAATTGTTTATTTGGTAATATTAGGTTTAAACTTTGATTTTACTTCACTTTTATAATTATTATTTATTTGTTAATATTAAGTTTAAACTTTGAATTTACTTATAAATGTTTTATTTGAAGTATGATTTTAATTTTTTAAATTTAATTTATTTAAAAATTTATGTTTACTTTTT
>VDFB02291804.1:82751-105727 GCA_007258455.2 Sequoia sempervirens
AGAAGAGAGCTAAATTGGAAGATCAAGGGTTCAACGAGTTCCAAAAGAGATGGGAGACGGTTGATTTAATTTTAGCCGTTCATTTTTTTTACTATTCATTTTCGTCACTTTTCCATCTGCACTTATGTCATGCTTCCCCAGTGAGAAGAGAGGGGACTTTCATTCCACAGGATGTTTCTTTAACATTTCCCGTGTTATTTTTCACTACCATTTTTGCTTTGCAAACATTGCAAAAATTATCAGATCTCGCAGTTTTCTTTTTCGTAGTAAGAATAAATTACTTTAATTTATCTTTTGAAAGTGTCAAAATTGTACAGATACAATGCACGCCTATAGGCATGGAAAAAAAATTAAAATGTACTCTGATTTCTACGCATCTTTCTGAAAATTAGTCTTGTTAAAAGAATCACAATTAATTATACTGTTTTTGATTTAAGTGTATAGTTATTATTTATTATTTAGTATTAAATAATGTAGTTAAAATTAATAATACTATATATAAAATTAAAAGGTATTTTAATTACAATAAAATCAATCACTATAATTATGAAATAAAATATTTGATAGTATTTATTTTATAAATATATTATTATAATTAGTTTGTTTAATTTATTATAGTAGAATTTTAAATAAATTAATATTTTTAAAAATAAAATAAAATGATTCTTAAAATGAGAAATAAAATAAAATATTTATATAAAAGTGTGTTTATTTTTAAAGACTATTAAATATTACTACTAGCAATCGCACCTTAGTGTGTGTGTGCAATAGATGTAGAAGAAGTGTGGAAGGTCAATTAGGCAATATTTTGATCCATTTTTTGCATACATTTGTGTAGTACATGAGGTCAATTGGTAAAACCTCTAAATGAAATTGTTACTCTTTTTAATGCACCAAATCCAAATGCTTGGATAACGATAGCTCCTTCAACGGTTTGAAATGAGATAGGATGTTCGGGTACGCCGAAGAAGTATGGAAGGTCAATTAGGCAATATTTTGATCCATTTTTTGCATACATTTGTGTAGTACATGAGGTCAATTGGTAAAACCTCTGAATGAAATTGTTACTCCTTTTAATGCACCAAATCCAAATGCTTGGATAATGATAGCTCCTTCAAGGGTTTGAAATGAGATAGGATGTTCGAATGTGGTTTGAAATTAGATAGGATGCTTGAATGTGTGTGGATTTGAAATGAATGCAATTAAATGTCTTTAAATAATAATACATATCATCAAAGTTTGCAAGGAAAGAAAATAAAGGGGATGACTTGACCAAATTTTGAAAAGACAAAGGTCAAGTCTCACTCACAAGGTCAACCTGGCTACTTTGAAAATGACCTTCGACAAACACATGCATTTAACCAAGAACCACAATTGTTGTTATTAGTATCCAAATATGCCAAATTTCTCTAGTGTTTTGTAAATTATTGACTGGTTGCACAATCTTTGTTAAAAGAAGTTTTTATTTTACATTTTTCCACATCAAGAAATCCTTGATGGCTACAATGTTGATTTCGTGTTTATAGAGTTGTCTACATGATTGATGCTCAAACTCAAAGAATCTCCATCACATACAATTGAATTCCATTGTTTGTCATGGAATCATATAAACTTTTAATTGGATCTCCATCACTAATGATAGAGTATTGGATTTGTTTCCTGCAAGTATATATACAACTCATTAATGAATGGTAAATAAAATGCAAACTATATATCTAAAAATTGAGAAATTATTATAAATAAAATGAATGGATATGTGCCTTTGTTATAGATAGAATCAATGGATTTACAGAGATTATGATTGAACAAGCAGAAATTTGAACTTGGCATCTCAATGGAGTTACAGAGATTATGATTGAACAGACAGAAATTATGTAATCCTCTACCAGAGACTCCAAGGACTAATTAGTAAAAATTTCAAATACCCTAATAAAACAATTTTAATCATCAAAATTTTTAATTTCATGAATTGAATACGAATGTGATGTTATGACAAAGTATTTTCAAGTGTGATCATATTTGCAAAGATGTGGTCCAAGATTACTAGGGACTATGTTCAAGGTTTAGTTGTAATTTAGGTCTTCCCAACTTGAAAGGGACAACATATTCAAGATAGTTGAATATATACCTAGGTTTAGACTTGGTCATAATTCTTAAAAAAATAAATCAAATTTTTTTTTGTACACCATTGTATTTGCTCGTCCCCTACAAAATTCAATTTCATGAATAAAGTAATTTTTTAATATGTTGAGTGATTTTCGGTGTGAAATCAAAATCATGTACGAAAAAGAAACTCTATCAGAAACAAATCTCCCATTGATCATTGCACATGTGTCAACTCTATCCTTTGCGTCTTGGAATGTTTTTGGAAGATTCATTTACCTTTTTAACCAAAGTCACCTGTGTCAACAAGATCCAAACTTTTTAATTTATAGGATACATAAGCAATTAGTTAGGTAAATAGAATAACCAATGAGATTTACAGTTTATGAGCACTCAACCTCATCTTTTGAGACTCCTTCCCAACCTGGAATGTTTGCAGTTTTATTATTATAGACTTTTTTCTTTTCTTTTTTGAAGGAAAAGAATATTTTCATTTTAGTTTTCTAAATCCATTTGAGTATTGAGAAAATGAAAAGAATATTTGTGTTTTTTATTCTAAATCCATTTGGGTATTGAACTGGTAAAAATATATATTAATTGGATTACTCAACATATTTTTATTATAGAATATATAGATCATTAAACAAAAGAATTTAATAAAAACAATTTTATTTTATTTTTCTTTGAAACAAACGAGAAAAACTGAATTTAGTTTTTTGAATCCATTTGGGCATTGTGCATGGGTACATACATATCGATTGAAGCACTCTTCAACATGTTACCATCCAGACCTAAATAGAAGACAAATGAAATAGAAATATGGAGGTTGGACTCACCAGAAGAAGGAAATTTGGAGGAGGAAATGCAACTGAAATATTCATGGCTGGCAAACCCAATTGAGATTTATGATCATTTACCATATTTATTTATTTTTAATGATATGTTGGACTGGAATCAAACACTGCCTCATGGTCGGCTTTGAGTTATTGTCCACAAGTTACTAGAGCAGACGAGCAAAGCAACTATACCAAACAATCAAGGGGCTGCAACAGATGATGATCAAAATTCCTTCATAGTTGCCTATAAGAGAGTGAACAACCAGATAGATTGGCATAGTCTTTTAAGGGTTTATTTGGTTGTATACAAAACTCTCAAATGTTACATAAGCAAGAGTTAAATATTGGTTACTGTAAGAGTTTTTTTGTATAATGAGATATTGTAAGAATTTTTCTAAATAAATAATTTGAGTAAGAGAGGCCCTGCTTCACATTCATACAGGATTGATAGAAACTCAAATCATTTGATTCTTTTAGTTTCCTCTTTAGTTGCAATAGTCTCCTCACAACATGCAGTTAATATTTTTAGAACTATCTCTATAATGCAAGCAATGAATGATCGCAACTGCCATATTTACGATGAATTATTTGGTGAATGGTGTGTTCGTACTGTAAGACTTTGAAGTGATCGCTACTGCCATATCAAGGAGAAATATAGCTTGGATGAGTGACAAGATGATTGATGGCGTTGATTGTTGCCACGCCACACACAGGGGAGCCATTTCTAATAGAGTAGCAAACTTTCAAGTTAGGTTATTTTATGTGAGGAAATTTAGGTCATATTCACATTATAGGTCCGATAGAAACTCAAATCATTAGATTCAAAATTTGACATAAAGCCTTTCAATTCTTTAACGTGCGATTTTTGTTCTTGTTTGTTCCATGGCCTTTAAGGTCAGCTCCTGAAAATTTGTGTCTTACATGATTTGAAGGAAAGAAAATAACTCCAAAAATACACATGATAGTTGTTTTTACATTAATCCCCTTACAATTTGTGACAATGTGAATGCCAAGGCACTGCAGTATGTTTATATTAGTCCCAAAATTAGAGGCATCAGGAAGGCCAGAGAAACTTTATGACCATTGGCAAGGTTTTCTCAAGTTATGCTTGGAGCAAACAAGAAAAGCTAACAGACTACTAAAATCATTCAAGAATGATGCAGCATAATGGATCTATTAGATAGGTGCTAATGCATCAGAAAGATGATCGCAGGTATTACTATTCACTTCTAATGCAAAATTCAGCGAATTCATCCAATCTGCACTGCACCATATAACAACAAATCTTAACCCTATAAATTGGGCATACAAAAACTGAAAAGTAAATGTTGTTTTTTAGGTCCTAACCAACCCAGATACCAATTTGGCATATGGGAATCCCCTTACCGAGTAAAGTTGTATACCCCTGGTTTTTTTACCTCTATGATGAATCTCTTATGAAATCAACTGCTGGGAGATTTAAAAAAAGTTCAATGATGAGAGAACGACAAATTATTAAATTGATAGTTTACCACTATCAAGAAATTTATTCCCATAAAATGAAAATGCATTATATGAGATAGATAAATTAATTTCAATTTAATGAAATTCACACTTGAAAGTCAGTCGACACCAACTAGATAAACAAAGAGACTTAATTGGCTGGAAAAAGATGGAATCCCTATCATGATAGAGACAATGAAATCAACCTCATTGTGTGAGAAGGTATTGAATGCAAGTTGTCATTAACCTCAGCGAGAAATTAACAGATCCAGGTACATTTGAGAGCTCGCTTGTACCTAATCTTATCATAGTTATGGAAAGATTTGGAAAGCAGATTGTGGACTTATTGCAACTCTATCAAGATTTGAGTTTGAGGCTCAAATAGCATGTGAAATCAACTTATATAGATAACCATAAAAAGGTTGGAAGTAGACAACTTGAGGAACAATTTTCCAAAAGATCTAATTAACTGGGAATATTTTATTATTTATCTGACTGGCATAAGTCTGTAAGGAATAGGTTCTCAGTGCAAAAATTCAACTAATGGGATGTTGCTTTCAGATTATGGTAATAATTCTGCATACACAGGTCAGCCCAACATGTGAAGGGTTTGTATAGGTAACTCCCACTGTCAATAACCTACAAATTCTAACATTGGTCCTTGACATCCGATCTGAGGAACCATGGAACTGAAACCTATTCTTGGCATTCTTGATTTTGATACTATTGAACTTATAATGTTACCAAGGATAGGGTTGTTCCTTGTGTGATCACCAAGAATCCTCATGTTAGGGAAATGTCCAATTCAATGTAATCCCGGAACAATCAGGAGCACCTGCTATGAGTGAATAGTGTGTAATTTCCCAGTGGAGAATTATTCTGCAGCTGAGCTCAACATGGCTATTCTAGCTATTTATTGTATTGGAAATTTTTAACAGAAGTTGCTAATATTTCAGATATACAATTAAGAAATGCCAAAAACAAAAATAAAAATGTCTATTACTTTTCAAGGCAATAACTAAATGATCTCTGCTCTAAAGTCTAAACACAATCAATTCCAAAGACCAAACATTTAACATTCAAATACATTCTCAATAAGTGATTCAATGCATCTAGCAATGTGCAACACTAAAAATTCAAATGCATTCTCAGTAAGGGATTCACAATGCATCTAACCATGTGTATAACACAAAAATAGACTATATATATATAGAGAGAGAGAGAGCCTTGACCAAATAATAGATACAAATATAATATACCAATGCCCTGGCCAAAAGTACTAAAATAAATCTTAAAAAATATAAATATTGCATGCTTAGTTGATAAGACTAAATATTTGTTTATATATATCAACCATTTGACCTTTAAATGATATTATTCTTAAACATTTTATATATCTGTAACATGCCCCTTAATGTGTCATGAGTCTAAACCATGTCTTTTAGTTGATTGCTAAATTGAGGCAAATAACTCGACCATATTACTTTACATAAACATTGAATCCACAAGAACAACAAACGCTGACAGTGTTCCAGTGAGCTATGATCTAAAAAGGATAGTTTTTATTCCTCCATTTGGTTAGCATTAAACATATCAGATAGGTTAATAGACGAAGTGCAGGGCCACCTCTTCTTACATCAATGTGGCAGCTGCAACACTAAAAAATATTGTTTTATGTATGGAGATAAATTGTAGGAGGAAAAAGTGCAAAAGGGCATTATTGAATCAGTTTGGTTTCTTTGTTGTTGTACAAAAACATATGCTGGTATCTTCCACTTTAATAAAATAAGGGAAGATTGCATGCATTCAGACTAAATTGTCAACCATGAACTCTAGAGATCCTCTAGCTACTGACAACTCTACAAGCTTTCTGCAAGTAGCAAGGGGGCCTCCTACAAGAAAACTGGAATTCTCTACTAATAACTCTTTTGTTTCCAGATGCTCAGAAGGTTCCAAACTTGGCTTCACCCTAATACAGAAAGGCCTGGCAAGGTCTATTGCCTCTTGATTGGTGACCTGAAAGAATATAGAAAAGTAATGTGAGCTAATTGTTGCTATGATAGTGAAATTTATAAGGTCTCTACCAAAATCCCTAGGAAAATGTGTTATTCGAGTGCTGGAAAACATTACACTTATCTATAGATAAATAATTAAAATATGATCAATTATATCTGTCATCATCTCTCAATGTTAGGTCAGTGATCCTCAATAATTCTCATCCTTCTGATCCTCCTCTGCCAGCCAGCCAATGCAATAATTCTGTGTCAACCTGGTGTGTGTCCATCTCAAACAAAAAATAGAAATTGCTTCAAAAATGAATCCTCCTGGGCTTAGAGGCATTAATGCTCCAAGAGCACTAACACTAACATAACATCTCGACCCAAGGACACCTTTGTGTAAAACTTAAGAGAGTTACTTTTAGCCTTGCAATTTATGTTTAATGGGCCTATCAGATTTATATCCATATAAGTTAATCATAGTTGAGGTAAAAGCACCCACAATTGAGAATGTGTAAACATAATTTGAAATTTCTACTATGCAAGAATGAAGTTGAGACTTGCAACAATGTTATGCATAATGTTCAATGTATGATATAGGCTCTAGAACTCAAGGAGAAACCTAAGCTACATACCAAAAAAAAATCAATATATAAGCAAATCTTTTTAGCTGATAAGCAAAACACAATAACACCAACAACTGTTTACATGGGGATCCAGGTCCCATGTAACCAAGATCAACGGTTGTTTACAGCCAGCAAATAGACAAATCTACATTGGAGGGAGTTGTGAGGCTCACAATTACTACCCTCTATTTTTCAAATTGAAAGTTTGGCTGAAGCTGATTGACCATTTTCAAATCTGAATTTATTTGGAACTGAAGTAGTTGAGCATAATTCTTAAATCTTTGTAGAAGATAGAAATACCAAAGGAGCATAACTAAATGTTGGCTATGGTGAATATACTTTGTGGCTCTTAAAAATTTCCCAACATTGTATGAGAAAATTGTTGTTTGCAAAAATTAGTTTTTAAATGAATTGTTCAATCAACACGTATAAATAGCCCCTAAAATTATAGTTAACGAAAAAGGTATGAGCCTCTTCAGAAGCAACATAAAGCATTGAAAAGTGTTTTCATAGAAATTCTGATTTTAAATAAATTTCCTTTTTCTGCTAGTTACAGAGAAGGAAGCATAATATTTCCAGTGACATTAATATTAATTTTTTTAATAAATTGAAATACAAAGAAGCAATCCTTTAATTGCACCTTGTCTTGGGAACGTCCCAATTGGGTAAAAGTTCGCAGAGTAATCCCTCACATACCACCATATCTGGATCTTAGAACATTTCTTATCTTTAAGGTCAAGGATTTCGTCTAAAAGGAAAAAATGGGGTTCGTCAATAGATTGAGGAATGTTAAAGGCTAATTGATGAGAGTGGGTAGTCTTTCTTCCATTTTAGATTCAACTAAATTTAGGAGGATATTTCCAAAGGTGTCCTTAATAAGCTTTTAAATCATTTAAAATGTAACATAAGTGCACTATTAGCAATTATACCTAAAGTGTACACTTGACCCTTATAATTATCATGTCAAGATCAGTCGATTGCATAAGACCTCTAGTAAAGCTAATCAAACACCTTGCAAATTCAACTATAGACTACAACAATATTATTATCCCAAAGATGAATTTGTTCATTATATTCATAGATAGTGGAAAAATGCAAATATACTAGACATGATTCTCTAATAATTTATTCATATAAATTGTTTAAGATTTGTTCCTTAGTTTGTATCATTGAATCATGAGTAGTGTACATTTCCTACACTAAACTAATTCACTCATTCAACTAACTAGGATGGACGTTGTTTAAATGATGGATGATTGACCCTTCACCAATGTGGACCGTTGTCTACTATGCTAGGTAATAGAGTCATGAATAGCAAAGAAGAAATAAATATCATTAGGCAAAGTATAAATTGAACTAGATTGTATTTATATGCAAATCAAAGATTACATTCCTTGTGATGAACATACTTAATAATTCATCTTAGGACTACAACAACCCATATGCAATAGAGGAAAGATCATTACAAAACATTTGTAATGCATTGAAAGCTATCATGCTTACATCTTGCCTTTTTTATAATCACACCAACAAATGTGGTGAGAGAGAATGCACAATTGTGACTATACATTCTTTTGAATCATTACAAACCACCATGGAGACATACCAATACGTGGAGATGTGTGTTGAATACCCTTCATGTTCTTCACAAGATGCATTCCTTTGTTTGCAACCTAGACATATAGTAGTTGATACCCTAGAATCAGCTTGAGACACTTGGAGACCATAAAATTGGCTTAGCAACCAACCATTTGAATGAATGAAGAGTTAGTATTTATACTTTTTCATTATGGCATTCAATAGCTTGTGGGAACTGCGAGAGGAAATAGAACTTGTGGATGTCAGGTGTAGGGGTCATCCAATTTTGTGAAGCTTTCAAAATGAACAATTGAGATCCACCACAAATCAGTATGGACGACTAGAACCCTAGAAACTACATTTATGGCAAGTAGTTTTCAATCAAATCTCCATGTGAAATCATGCCATTATATTTGAATAGATGTTCTTCAAGCAAGAACAAGCAAAGTAGCTAGTAATTAAAAATTTGAATATAATGTCAATGGAATGATGGGCAAGCTATGGAGGTAGGTGGGAGCAAACAATGCAAAATGCAAGATTTGTTGAAGTTTCAAGGGTTGGGGATTAGGCATACCTCATGACTCTTGTTGATTGTCGAGGTTCAAGATATAGCATACTAGGTACCCAAATGAGTACATGTTTGTACACAAAATCCTAAAGGGATAACACAATAAAAAGCATCAAGGATCAACCTCATAATAGGTATCTAAGTAAGGGGAGGGCCAAAAGTCTCTCCAAAAGGATACTTAGTGCAAAGGAATAGGAGTTGTGAGGATCATGACAAGGGTATCTGAGTAAGAGAAAGTTCAAAACTCTAACAAGGTAAGGGAAAGAGCAAGGAATAAATTAAATAGATTTCAAGATGGAGAAGTTTGGTACTCTAACAAGAATAAAGGAAAAGGTGGAGTTGGGAAAAAATGTACTAGGAAGGGAAACCTCAAAACTTTGAAAACTTGCACACATAGATAATAGAACATACCTCCACACTTAGAAACTTTGGGACCATATCAACTTTCAAATATATTATCCTTGTGGAAAGTTCAAGAACATAAAAACTCATGGATATTTTGAACTTCGCTAAACTTGCCTCCTTTTCTTAGACTAAGGTATTTTAGGAACCATGGAACTTCGTAACATCCACCTTCATGTCATCCCTATCTTCAATGTTCATTTTTTTTCTTGTCAAAGTTTGATGACCTTGAAACATAGTTAGAGGTTTAAAAGGTTCTTGAACCTTTTAAAACTCTAACACAAAACTCAATCCATCTTCATTCCTTTAGATGATGCTTACAAGCAAGGAGACAACAAAGGGAATGCAAGAACTAGGGATTGGGAGTACCATGGAAAAGGTACGCATGCAAGGGTAAGCTTGAAACTCTATACCTAAAAGATTGAGAAGTTGGAATTAGAAGGAAAAGAATGCCCACATGGTAAAGTTTAAAAGTCTGAAAGCCAATAGAGAAATGACCAAAAAGTACTCCACACTTTGAAATTTCTTAGATTTTTTCAATTAATGGCATATTAATAGGCACACGAGAGATGAATACGAAAACACTTATGTCACACCCCGTCTTGTTGTTACTGAGTTAATTTTAACTTTACGGGTAAATAGGATGATAAATGCAATCATGGTTTTGATATGTTTGATAAAGGAATGGAATACTGAAATAGGTATTAAGTTATTATTTGCTTTGAAGGAGTAATTACGTTTATATTGATGAAGGAATATGTATTCCAATATAAATATTCTAATGTGTTATGATGAAAGTGGATTTTATGTGAACATCTAACTACCATTGTAAATATGCCAAGTTGGATGCAAATACAAGTTCACACCTTTGGAAGGGAGGGGAAGTATCACTCGAGAGAAGTGTTTTGTCAAGTAACCTTGAATGAAGCCTAACTGAGCTTTCACCCACACTCACTTCTAAGTATAGATGAATCAAGTCATAGTCTCGGGATATCGGTAAGTCATCCTTTAGACATGTTGTGTTTGCATTAGACAGGATCATGATTTCTATTAGGAGCACTCTTGGATTGAATTATGTGATTGAATCTATGAGTCTTTGAGATTTACATCAATTCATACGTACGTTAAATGTGTACATGTATATGGGTATATATATATATAAACACTTATCATAGATGCATGTCGATGATAATATGAATGTTTTGGTGTTAAAGATAGCAAACATGATATATATGTATTTATGTATTTACTAAAGTATATGAATATATGTATGTATCAATAATGTTTATATATGTATAAACATATACGATAATAGACGCATGTACACGTATATTGATATGTGATTGAATATGATTACTTTGATGAATATATATACACATATATATTTGAGGAGCTAAATATACATAGTATATATTATATTATACACACACACACACACATATATATATATATATATATTAAAAATGTAAATAGCACTTTATATATTATAAAGCACATGGTTTAAACTATGTTTGATTCATTTACTAAAAGCTATATAGTGCAATATATAACATTGTAATGTGAAACACTAAACCAAGCTTTATACTAGTGTTAGAGAATTGTATAAAGGCTAAAAACCACTGTTTCTTAAGACAATAAGAATGTGTGGCACATGGTTTGGAGAGGGGTTTGAATGCATAGTAAATAATAAGTGTAATGTGAGGCAGAGCAATATTAGGCACATGAAGAATGAATGCAAACCAACGTAATAAGCCAACACATATGAATTTTGCAAACAAGGCAATGATGTTAATGCACGTAGCCAAGACATAGTATCACACACAACATATATCATGTAGATATAACACTTCATATCATAGCCTAATGCTAAGTATTAAACCTGGAATATAAGTATTAAAGGTTGATTCATATAATATATGCCATGGTTGATCAAATGGGAATACAACACAATATGTAATAGCACAATAGCAAGTACTAAGCCACATTTATCATTATAGATAAAGTGCGAAGGAATTACATAAGAATAAAGACTGCAATTTAAAGATAATGAACACTAGAATTAAAGTGCAACACATTTTATGATGCAACGTACTAAGTCAACATATTAACAACATTATAAATGAAAGAGGTTGAACCATTGTTAAGTGTTGTTTCCCATGCCTTGACCAAGGTGACATATTATGAATTCTATGGTTCCTTTAGAAGTCTTTGAAGCCCAAAAATATATTTTTTGAATAAAGCATGTGCTTTATGAATTAGTCAAACCATTGTGGCAAGCATTAGATTGATTTGCTATATAATTTTGATGAGTAATTTGATGGGAATCCACCACATTTTTACTGGTAAGCTGAGTCAATTGTATATGGTTGAGAAGTAGCATTGAATGATCCTCATTTATAACGTTTATAAGTCAGTTTTTGGGTATAAATATGAGGTGTACTCACCTCATTTGATACACTTCTATGCATCATTTAAACGTTGCTCCATTCAGCTGCATTATTATTGAGAGACCCTTATTTTGTTGAGATTTATTTGTGAGGAAACTTTAGTGAGATAAGATGATTTTAGAAGAGGGATTGGCTAAAGAATCAGTGGGTCAAGTGGACTATAGCGAATAACAGGCATGAGACTCTATCCTCTTGATGTATATATGTCTTTGTGAAAGATTAAATACCTTGATTATTTTGTTTGGGAATTGCATTAGATTTGCTTGAATAGTGAAATGGTCTATTTGCTTATTAGAAGGGAAAAGAATCTAGTTGATATGATTTCCTTATGAATGCTTGCACATACTCCATAGTAAGGAGTGATTGTTTACCATTAGTATTATATACTAGATTTTATGAAAGTTTGAATAACTTAAGGGAGTGATTTAATACTCTTATATACCCTGTATGGGAACTCAGATGATGTTTCTATATATAGATAGTTTACACTACATGTATAATGTGAAATGTATCAAATTCATGAAGTGACTTGACACTATTAGCTTATAATTCTAGGAAACCTTAAGAATGCCAAGGTTTAGCAACACATCAACAATGATAAGATATGATAGGATGAGACGTCATATTGATAATCTATACTTGAATGATCTCTTGATCATTACTTTACTATTGAACAAAACCCTAGGTTGAGAGTAATCTATTTGGGTTGAAAAGTATATTGGATTAATGATTGAAACCCTAGATTAAGAATTACCTACTAGGTTGGAATATTTACTTGAATACCCATTGGAAACAATAGATCAAAAATAACCTACTTGGATGGGTTATGTAGTTGAGCTTGTTAATAGCACATAGGTTTAAATTAACCTACATATTCAGACTGAATGTTGATTATAGATTATATCCAAAATTAGGGTATACCAAGGTTGAAACTCACCTATGTGGTTAAGTAGATCACTTGAGTTTATGAATTACTACTTGAATAGAACCATAGGTGGGATTACCTTTTGATTTTGAGTTGTTACCAGTTTGGTTGCTTTATACTCTTTATGTGAAGTCATATTGTTGATAAGATTCCACTCATTGAATAACCCTTTTACTGAGGAGATTACAATCTCGAATGGAATCATTTATTAATATGATTATTCTTCGATTGAGGCCATTCATGGATAATAATATACTCTTGATGAGAATCACTTATTAGCGTGATATAATCCTAAATGGAGTCATTTATTGATGATTATTTATTCTATGATAAGATGATGCTTATGTAGCTATACTTTAGAATATAAAGTTATTTATGAAGCTCTTATAAGTTAGAGTCATGAAGGGATCATAGGTTATTCCTAGGATTAGATTGCCCAAAGAAGGTGGTAGCTTATGCATGTGAATACTTGATAGAAATATCATTGTGAACTGGAAAAGGGAATAGGTATTTTAGAGGTTAATGATTACCTATGGAAGGAAATTACCTAAGCATAGCATATGAATGGTTATAATCCAAATTGAGCTATGGTAGTGTATGTGAATAGGAAGACTGTCACTTGAAGTATTGGGTGAGAATACTTTGGCTAAATTAGTGTAAGTTGCCACTCTTTACACTGTCAATTCACAGTGTTTCTTTTATGAATGCCAGTTCAAGATTGTAGTCGATGCAAGTTCTAGTTATGTAGGGCATAACACTAAGCTCATATAGGCTATTATTATGAGGTTACCATACCAAACACTTCGTCGAAGGGTAGGGCCATCTATTAGATAATAGATGTGTGGGGGATCGCATTTGAGTCTGTGGTTGGCAAAAAAGTGCTTGAGTGATGCTTCTCCTCATTAGTTGGTAGCCAAGATTTGCGAATGTTTGTGCCAGTGTTGGGGACAACTAGAGTGTATGCACCAGGGATTGGAGACATCTAGAATGTATGCACCTATGCGGCGATATCAGGACCAATTTGTATATCTATTGCTAATGAAGCTCAAAAGAGCTACACATGTATGTATCATATACCCATTTATATGGAAGGTTGTAATCATGAATGAGAAACTTGATTTTATTCAATATGAAATCTATGTTATGAAAAGATTTGTGAAATTACAATGAAATGCAATGGAAGTTTGGAATGGTATTTATTTCAAATGTGCATGTAATTTACATTACATGGAAAATATTTTTTTATTTCTATGTTATGGCATCATGGATCATTCACTTGAGGTGAAAAATTTGAAGTTTTACTGAGTAGAACACCGGGGTTGTTACAATTTAGGCAAACTTGAAGAAATGGAGACCATGCAAATGTTGTAAATCAATTATATGTGATGAAAAAATGGGGAACATAAGTATGCAAAGGAGCTAGGACTTGAGAAAAATTTGGCATTACAGTTTGAGGAGTCCCAACAAAGCAATCACACATACATGTATGTATAAAAAATGTGATTGCTTAAAAAGTAATCATAGAACTATCTTGAATGGGGAATTGATATCTACCTTGTGTGTAATTAAAAATGCCTTGAGTGCAATATAAAATTTCTTGTTGTCACTTACTAGAAACCACATTAAGCTCAAGTAGAAAAACTTGTGAATATTGGCCAGGAGTGACATAGATTTTCCAAGAGCTACTACCAATACAACCCTTAGATAATACAATATGATGAAACAATCATTCGATTTCTACATTTGTTGGATAGATTAAATATAAACATGTTGGGATGGATTTATGATGTGCAAGGTTGGAATTATGGATTATAAGGAAAGTGAACATAAATTTAGTTATCAAAAACCATATGACACTTAAAAAATGGTCACAAAACTACCTTGAATGGAATCAACAATTTCCTTGTATGTAATTGAAAACCACCTTCAATGAAATCTAAAACCACATATTGCCACTTATTGATAACCATATTGGATTGCATAAATATTTGTGAATATCATGATGGATAAACACTAGAAATCACACCTTGGTGTGGAATGGGTATGTCATAAAGGTTTCAAAGGTCAATTGGCATTTTTTTCCTTTTTTTCATACATTCATGCAATTGATGAGATCAATATTCTTCTTTTTTAATTAATTGTAAAATTGTTGAATTGTAAAATGGGTTTTGCAGCACACACATTGTCTTAAGCTTAACTTAGGACACATATTTAATATTTGCTACTATTTGTCTCGGGTAGTTTCACCCGTGACTCATCTTGTTTTATGACGGTGAGTTTGTTCACGGCATTTCTTGCCTATTTAATAGGCTTCTATGTACATGATTATTGAAATCATCTTAGCTTTAATTAAGCTTATCACATTATTTTGTGATTATATTTTCTCGGATGTGAAGGTTGAGTTGCAGGTTGCTCCTGGGTGATTTGGAGCTTTTCTCCTACATGGTATCAGAGCAGGCCTCCTGCCCTTCCTTCCTCTAAGAATAATTTGCCACTTGTTTTCCCAGACATTCGTTCAAGGAGGTCGATATTGATTGATTTTTTGCAGATTTAGGTTGGCCCGTGCATTTGTCAAATATCATCGCCAGTTCTTTGAACATCCACCGGCATTGGTTTCTTCCCCTGTCACTTGCTTCATTGTCATCTCGGCGGTCATTATATATTTGATTGGATCGGCCTTCCTCCATCAACAAATCAGTCATACTGCTCTTTGGCGTCATAAATCTTTGAGATCTGCTTCCATCGGTCAGATCTGGTGGTATTATGATTTATTGAATCGGCCACATCTAATGGTGCTGAGTGGGTAGAGTT
Organism: Sequoia sempervirens; assembly: GCA_007258455.2. Taxonomy (NCBI): domain Eukaryota; kingdom Viridiplantae; phylum Streptophyta; class Pinopsida; order Cupressales; family Cupressaceae; genus Sequoia; species Sequoia sempervirens. Next base: position 98,527 of record VDFB02291804.1, read on the forward strand.
CATTCTACTTCCATTGGCTCGCCGAATCTTCTGGTCATTGAACCATTGCTAGCCCCCGATCACACATTCACTAATCTTATTGGCATTATTGTTAGACATATATCTCTCTCACTCGGTGGTCACACAACATATCTTTTGCAATCTTTGGCTTCGATCTAGTCACCAAGTACACGATTCTCTACCTACCGACGACATTGTTTCCTCATTAGATCTTTGTGATCCCACCAACACCTATCTGATTGATCTCACCAACATTGTCATTGATCTCTTAATCGGCTGGCTTCTTTCATATTGCAAGGTAGGTCATCAGCTGGATTGGACGGGTCTTTTCTGGATCGGCATACAACTGGGACAAATCGTGATCGGTGTAGTTTGCTTCCACCGACCGACGTTATCAAGGCTTTTGGTCGGGATTTAATGGTCACCAAACCCATCGGCATACTGTCAAGGAATTCTATCATCCTGCATCGGCATACGCTTGTTAGGGTACGAGCCCTTGCCATCTTCATTGCTCTGGTCGGCTTTGATCCAGATCACTCTCTTTGACTATCTGCATTCATAAATTGACCGGCTGCATTGGCGTACCTGTTCTATCATTGGTATACTCTTCTTATCACTTCATTGTGCCATCAGCTCATCATTCTTTATAACACCGGTGGGTTCAACTATTCATTGCACCATCCACTATTGGTCGTCCTATTGTGCTGGTGTCCTTTATTATATACTCTGTCAGTATTGCACAGTGATTTCAACTACTCAGACGGTACCATTGACAAGGTTTATAATTATACAAATTTTTGTTTATAAACTTTGCATTTGTGTTTGTATCTTCCAAATGATCTAATTCAACCGCTTTGAGAGTCAACGAGATGGGGGTGGCCCCAGGGTGGTACAACCACTGGGGCACCACCCCACTCTATCAGCTCTGCCCACCCACCACCAATGGTGGCGGTGTTATTGTTCTACTATTTTGAATAAGGTGGTCATATTGGACGATCAGGGGCCCAATTTCTGACCTTGTTTAGTATTAAGTTTCTGCACTCAGTTAGTGTTGAAAGGTCCTTTTTTAGGGCTTTTTTCATTTCTACATAACTTTAGCTCCAGATGGTGAAATTTTGCAAACAAAATATTGTCGGAAAGGTGGCGATCTCAATTTTCCAATGGTGCGAATGTTTCTTCAGAATTTTTTCTGTTTGGTAGCTTTTATTGCTCATCGAAGTTTGAAGATCTACTTGCACTCGTGTCTTCATATTTTCTCTGTACTTCAGTTCATTTCCAGATCATCTTTCAATCAACTGTTGCTTCATAGATTCCAGAGATGTGCCAATTTGCGAGTTTTCCAGTGTTCCTTGGCATCGGGTCTGCTGTTGCTTTATCATGATTCCAACTTGAGTCCTTGAGTGACTCTAATATGGTTTCTAGCAAACAGAAGTATCTTTCCTTGCTTGCCGCATTCAGGATTTCAGTGTTACTCCATAGGGTACTTCCAATGCTTCTTCTTGCAGCAGGTTATCTCTTATGGGGGGGTCCTATGATCTCTTTTATCATCTTTTGTATGGATAGAGATTGATTGGATTTGTGATGGATATTATTATTGTATCATATCTCTCTTTTGGGGAGGAGTTTTGTCCCACTGGGTTTTCTCCTTTTTCTCCGGTTGTGAGAGATTTCATTTGCATTTGTACATGAGTACCTAATATGGCCTTGTAGCCGGGACTCATATTTGCATTTCATCTTGCATAATTATCTCCCTAAGTTTGCACTTAAGGGGGGGTGTTGGTGTAAATAGGTTTTTACCTTTTACACATTGTCTTAAGCTTAACTTAGGACACATATTTAATATTTGCTAATATTTGTCTCGGGTAGTTTCAGCTGTGACTCATCTTGTTTTATGACGGTGAGTTTGTTCACCGCATTTCTTGCCTATTTAATAGGCTTCTATGTACATGATTATTGAAATCATCTTAGCTTTAATTAAGCTTATCACATTATTTTGTGATTATATTTTCTCGGATGTGAAGGTTGAGTTGCAGGTTGCTCATGGGTGATTTGGAGCTTTTCTCCTACATGGTATCGAGCTATATCTCACCTCCTACATAAAATGACATGTATGTTCTCATATTGATTTTTTAGAGTTACACATGCACCATCCTTTAGTGCCCTTATTTGTTTATATTTCTCAAGATACAAGACATCTAAGAGATGAAAACATGAAACAAGTGGGTAATTAATGTGCTTAGTTACACTTTTGCATTTGTCAATGAAAATTTTGCATAACCTATTGGAAAGATGGGGCTCAAAATGACACTATTCTATAGTAATTTCACCTTTTTAAATTATTTCTTCACTTTTATTTTAATTTAAATTAGATTGGTAGGCTTCACTTATAGTTTTAAAAGTTTATAGTTATGTTGTTCAATTAGCACTTTGTCTATAGGCTTTCATATAAGGTAGAGATTGTCCTATAGAGTAAGGAGATTTTATTGGGTTATGGAATTTATGATTGGTGGAACATGTTGAAGGGTAATTTTTTAAAATTATCTATACCTTTTGAGGTATAAAAATTTAACCTTTTTTGATACCTTTTGAGGTATCAAACTTCAGCCTTGTTTGATACCTTTGAGCTATCAAACTTTAGTCTTGTTTGATACCTCAAAAAGTATCAAAATTCAGCCTTGATTAACACCTTTTGAGATATCAAACTTTAAAAGGTATTAGAGTTCAACTTTATTTGATACCTCACGAGGTATTTGAGTTTAGCCTTGTTCGATACATTTTGAGGTATAAGAGTTCAACCTTATCTGATACCTCAAAAGATATTGAACTTTAGCCTTGTTTGATACCTCAAAAGGCTTTAGACTTCAACCTTGTTCAATATTTTTTGAGGTATCAGACTTCGACCACATTTCATACCTCAAAAGGTATCAAACTTTAGGTTTGTCTAACACCCTGATCATGACATATTAGACTTTTGTCGTATCCAATGCCTTCTCCCATCTCTAAATCCTCAATATCAAACTTCTTCTATATTTGACACCTTAATATTAGACTTATCCCATATTCAACACCTTGATATCATACTTATCCCATCTTCGACATCCTAATATGATATTTTTCCATTGTTGATACCCCTATATCAAACTTTCTCATCTTTGACACCACAATATCAAACTTCTCCCATATTGGACACCTTAATATTAGAATGATCCCATATTAGATACCTTCCTTGATATTGAGATTCTTTTATCTTTTATACTCTAATATCAAACTTTTCCCATCTCCTACACCCTCATATGGACTCCTCCCATCTCCAATACCCTAATATTGGACTTAGCCCATCTCTGACACCTCAATATCAAATTATCCCATCTCTGGCACCTCAATATGGCCTTTTCCGATTGTTGATACCTCATTATCAAACTTCTCCCATCTTTGACATCTTGACATCTTACTTTTATGATATCTTAAAATATATTAGGTTCAAACTTTTACGATATTACAAAAGGTATCAGTCTTCAACTGTATTCAATACCTTAAAAAGTATCAGACTTCGGCCTTGTTTTATACCTCAAAAAATAGTATATATCCATTATTTAAAATATTAAATTAATTTAGAAATATTATATAAAATTAAATAGAAATTGAACAATATTTATTATTGATTAAAAATTAAATTGAATATTATAGAATGATTTATATATTATTTAATGTATAAATCATTATATAATCATATATTAAATAAAATATAAATAATATTTATTATCAATTAAAATTTATATATAACATAATTATATAATAAATATTATTTCTATAATTACAAAATAATTTTCTCATGTTTTAAGTAATTAAATAAATAAATAATTTATTTAATTATCTATTTTATATATTCCAAGGGAATGCTCAACCATTGAGTTTCCTTTAATATTAGACTCCTTCATCCTTTTGTGATACTTGAGACAATTTTCCTCTACTCATCAATTGAATCCTCTTAATCAATTTTGAGTCCTTGTTCTCTTATGTTGATCTTATACATTTAGCCCCTCAACCAAAAAATTATAAATTGGATGTATCCCAAGCCATTTAACATAGAAGATTTCATGTTATGTAATGTTATGTTTCAAGTAGCAACACTTACATATCAACCATTTTGGAGCACAATGACCATGTCTTGGTGCGACAAAGGTTAGTTTTGGTGATATTTTTTTATTTTTTCATTAATTTTTAGTAACTCTTATAAAAAAAATTGAATTTATAGATAAGCTCTACATATATAATCTATAGATCTATATTTATAGGTTTGTAAGTCTCATAATCTATCACATGAAAAATGAAAATATTTGGCTTATGTGCTTACACAAACCTACATGAAGAAAAGTATCATAAAATATAACATGCTTTTTTACATGTATAAATTATATTGAACAATTTAACCATTTGAAGCACTGTTAATCAATGAATGTTGGGCATCCCTCCTTTTATTGATGACTACTTTTCTCGCATGATATTGAGAATATTGTAACTGATTTCTATGGGCTTTGTTTCATTGTGCTCTTTCATGTTCTGTCCATTATAGGAGCACACGACATTCAAAATGAGAATCAATGATTTGTGTAGAAGTAGTAGTAGTAAGCATTTACATATAGATTATAGTATGAACCACACCTATAAATTTTAAATTTCAAATTATATGTAAGAAAAGAAAGGTTGATATTTAAATAAATTATTTCTTTTGTATACCAATAATTATCAAAATAATCTAGGATAAAAACAACATGGCATGAAAGAAAAAAATCATCATAGTGTACATTGGAGAACATAACAAGATGCAATCTATAGATATTGTCAAAATTAAGTACATCATGTTCATTCAACCATGGTTACATTAGACCTTTCATTGTATCAATAAATATTCTACGAGTTATCCAAAATTGTAGATTCATTTGAGGACATTTTCATTTATAGATTCAAGGGGTTTAACATTTGCAATAACATTGCTAAGTCTTTCTTCACTAGAAAATAGTTGTCTTTTTATAGCCAAATTAAACATGGACTGGAAGGATCGAAAATTATTTAAAATCTTTTTGATAACATCAAGTTCTACAAGTAGAATCTAAAATTAGTTAGCTCCAACAACCAATATTGTGTTGGTTGGTTCTTCAAAATTAATAATATTCATTTGTGTCATCTTGTATAACAACTTTAGCATATAGCTAAAGCCACATTTATAGTGATCAACACAACACTTTGGGCATCACCAAGTATCGTTTGAATTTTAGATAAATTATTTCTTGTATTTTTTATTTTCTAGTAATAGTGGACAAGAGAGGTAATAGAGTTTGTCCAAGTGTATTCTTGACATAGTGGCTTTTAGATAAACATTTTCTTTTTGTTTCAAGGAAGGGTTTATCTATAATTGTAGATATTTTTTAGGATTTTAAAAGTTGATGAAGGGGATTTTTATTTTTATTTTTTATTTATAATGGCAAGGAAGACAATGTTAGTGCCTTAGTGGCATACCATATGGTTAATGTGCAATCTTCTATTAGGTCTAGGTTAATAATATTTTTAGTTGAAAAAATAGTATCAAGTATCTTTCCATTCCAAGAGGGTATGTGTCTATATTTGGTTACAAGAATAGTGGGATTTAATTGCAAACACATTTTTACAATTTCTCTTCCTTCTACTTGATAATGGCAACCCTACAATGTAAAATCAATGCTATAACTTGACATGTCAATGATTGTAGTAGTACACTTAATTGTTTTAGTTGCATCTCTTTTGCATATGGTTGAGGTGGGGAAAATGGAAAAAAGTATACCAATAACAACAACAAGGGAATTAATAGGTATTGACTACATGCCATTTATGTTCTAAGAATAGAAGTTACAGATAGGTATGTTAAAGTTTATTGAAGTGTGATGTAGAGCCAGGGAGGAATTTGACAAACAATCACAATTCAAACTATTTCAAACAATCCTTCACTTTTTAAAACCCAAACTTGGCAATGTTTCACAATTCCTTCCTATTTTCTCTGTAGCATATCAAACGATGTTTCTAAACCATAATTCTCCAAAGAAACTGAAAACCCACAAATCATTCACCATTTCAAATAGCCATTATGCTCTATTTTGACATATCCAAAAGGGAGGTAGGGTTGTTTTGGAACAATGCCTTCAAAAAATTGTTGCTACGCTGGATTGGGGCTCAATTAGCCATGTTTTACAAAGCACCTACAAACCAGACACCTTCCCAACCAAAAGTTTTCATCCCTTGACCTCAACCAGGTTGAATAAGATCCAAATCAACAACATTTAAGAATTGAAACTCCTACAAATGCACTAAACCACTAAACCCTTACTTAGGCCATTATAGGCTTACCAACAAGAGGGTTTATTGAAACTCTAAACTCTCGGCCTTGTTCCACCTTACCAACACCCTAAACATGTCTCATAGGGTCTTCACATGCACTCTTTACCAATACCTTTTCGTCAAACTCCCATTCTTAGCCACCATTCTTGGTTCAAAACATGACTGAAACCACTAGGGCATCACCTTAATTTCAACAAACTACCTTCCCTACCCCTAAAAAACACATAAACACAAAACCTACATCTAAAGGATCCATTCCACCAAGTTAGAACAAGTTTCACCAAGTGGAATGGATTATTAGTCCATATTATGCACTCAAACCCTCAAAAATGGGTTTCTCAGACCATTCTTAGAAAAATGCTCACAAAATATTTCAAACTTGATGAAAACCAACCAAATCAAAACAAAAATGCAATTAACACATGCCTCTATCAAACTCAATGCACCTTTGATCAATATTCCTCAGTACGAAACCGTACAAAGGTCTGTAGTAGCAGGTTTTACCAGAAATTACAGAGAAAACAAAGTTATCTTATTGTTCAAACTTCAAAACAACACTCCAACCCCTGCCTCAAGGTTTACAATCATATTTCAATGTTTTCCAACCCAAAACCAATGGCTACAACTAACTTTTGAACTTATGACCCTTCAACTTCCCAAACCAAGCCAAAAATTGCAAAGTTGTAATGCAACTTTTGCAACAAACCACAAAACTTGACAAATTATACAAAAAACCAACCCAAAATGACTTAATACATGGAGAATGGTCTATTATGACCTTATTTCATGACATTAGACTCAAAACATCCTTAAAACCATCATATGATCATAT